>PITA01012730.1:0-60610 GCA_004023965.1 Spilogale gracilis | reverse complement strand
CCAAAAAGAAGATGAACACATCAAAAAATGGGCAAGAGACATGAAGAGGCACTTCTCCGTAGAAGATATACAAACGGCCAACAGACACATGAAAAAATGTTCAGCGTCACTAGCTATCAGGGAAATTCAAATCAAAACCACACTGAGATACCACCTTACACCAGTCAGAATGGCCAAAATTAACAAGACAGAAAACAACGAGTGTTGGAGAGGCTGCGGAGAAAGGGGAACCCTTTTACACTGTTGGTGGGAATGTAAACTGGTGCAGCCGCTTTGGAAAACAGTGTGGAGATTCCTTAAAAAATTAAAGATAGAGCTACCCTATGACCCTGCAATTGCACTACTGGGCATTTACCCCAAAGATACGGATGTAGTGAAAAGATGGGCCATATGCACCCCAATGTTCATCGCAGCAATGGCCACAACCGCCAAACTGTGGAAAGAGCCAAGGTGCCCATCAACAGATGAATGGATAAAGAAGATGTGGTACATATATACAATGGAATACTATGCCTCGGTCAGAAAGGATGAATACCCAACTTTTGTAGCAACATGGACTGGATTGGAAGAGATTATCCTGAGTGAAATAAGCCAAGAAGAGAAAGTCAAGTATCGCATGGTCTCACTTACTTGCGGTGCATGAGGGGCAAACTGGAGGACAGTGGCAGAAGGAAAGCAAATGGGAACTAGGGTAATCTAGGGAGGGAAACGAAACAAGAGAGTCTTTGAACACAGAAACAAACTGAGGGACTTGGAGCGAGGGGGGTGGAGGGATGGGAGAGCCTGTTGCTGGGTACTGGGGACACCTAAAGCGTGGAGCACTGGGTGTGGGGAATGGGGAATGAATCTTGAAACACTGGAAAAAAAATTTTAGTAACAATAAAAATAAATAAATACATAAATAAATAAATAAATAAATAAATAAATAAATAAATAAATAAAAAGATTTTAAAGCCCTAAAAGTTAAGCTTGGAGCACAAAACATTTGGAAATCGAGTATTACAATCTATCTGGAATCATTTCCTCAGTCTGAAGAACTTCCTTGAGTATTTCATGAAATACAGGTGTGTTTTCAATGAATTCTTTTATCTTTTGTGTGTTTGATAGTGCCCTTATTTTCATTTATTTTAGAAGGCTACTTTTCCTGGGTTTAGAATTCTATGTTAGAAGTGTTTCTTTCTGTATTTTTAAAAAAGATTTTATTCATTCATTTATTTATGTATTTATGTATTTATGTATGTATATATGTATGCATGTATTTATTTATTTATTTAAGAGAGACAGAGAGAGGCACAGAAAGTGGGGGAATGGCAGAGAGAAAGGGAGACAGAATCTCAAGTAGACTCCATGCTGAGTGTGGAACCCGACATGGGGCTTGATCTCAGGACCATGAGATCAGGACCTGAGGCAAAACCAAGACTCAGGCACTTAACTGACCGAGCCCCTGAGGTGACCCCTCTCTGCATTTTTGAAGATGTCATTGCATTGGCTTTTGGCTTTCATAGTTTCTAATAAAATTTCATTTCTCCGTATTTTTGTTCTTCTTCTGAAGGTAATACATCTTTTTTTCTCCAAATACTTTGAAAATTTTGCCTTCATCACTAGTTTTCCACAGTTTGACTATGATAACCCAAGTTTTTTATTTGCATTTATCTTGTTTAGAGTTCGCTGAGTGTTATGTATCTGTGGAATGAAGCCTTTCATCATATTTGGGAAATTTAGGGCCCCTATGTCCACAAATACTGTTTCTTTCCTATTTCTTCTCTCTCCTGTATTTTTTTAGACTTTATTTATTTATTTGACACACAGAGAGACAGGAGGGGAGCAAGCACAAGCAGAGGGAAAAGCAGCTTCACCCCAAGACCCTGGGATCATGTCCTGAGGCTGACTGAGCCACCCAGGCACCCCTCTTTCCTCTATTTATAGGCCAGTTATATATATTTTGACCATGTGATTAAGTTCTAGGTAGAACTAGTGTCCTTTTTCCCCCCTCATTCTTTTTTTTTTCCATGATTCTCTTCCAATATAGTATGCTATTAAAGTACATAATAATTTCCTAATTTAGAATTTTTTCAGTTCTAGAGTGTCCATTTGATTTTTTATAGACGCCAATTCTCTGTGCAATTATCCGTCTTTTTTCCCCATGTTCTTTAATCATTTAGTCATAGTTATTTTAAAGTACGTGTCCACAAAAACTAACATCTGAACTATCTGCAGGTCTGCTCTCATTGCCTTGTCATTTTCTCTGTTTGCAGAAATAACAAAACATTTTAAGGGTCATTAAAGAAGATTACTTTATTTCTTAAATATTTATTTATTTGAGAGAGAGAGAGAGAGCACAAACAGAGGGAGGGACAGAGGGAGAAGGAGAGAGAGAATCTTAAGCAGACTCCCCACTGAGCATGGAGTCTGACATGGGGCTCTTCATCGACTCTGTCTCACAACCCTGAGAACATGAGCTGAGCCAAAATTAAGAGTCAATTTAACCAACTGAGTCACCTAGGTGCCCCAAGAAGATTTTTTTAAATGGATAGCTATATCATGCTGACAGCAGTATTGAGAATTATCAACATTTCTCCTGAATTTGGTCTAGGGATTCAGTCCAATCCTGTTTAAAATTTTTGTAGTCCTTGGTGACTTGCTTCTAGCATGAGCCTTGACATATACAAGTCTATAAGTGAAAGACTAAGAGTAGCTAAGACATATTTGAAAAAAAGGAATTAGATGAAAACATGGCCTATTATATGCCTGGCCTGAAACATGGCCTGATGTTTAATTAAAAAAATTAATTTATTAAACAGTACACAGTACAAAAAATAAAACTAGAACAAATTAGAGGTTCCAGAGATAAGAAAAAAATGTATATATCTTTACTATATGGCAGTGGTATTGTAGATCTGGGAGAAGGAGAAAATATTCAATAAATTATGATATAATTGGTTTCCTATATGAAAACATGAAATTGGATCCTTTTACATCCTTCACAAAAATCAGTTTCAGACTGGCTCATGACTCAAATGTGAATGCCAACATTAAAATATATTTAGAAGAAAATATAGGGTAATAATTTCTCAGCTAAATATAGGGAAAGATTTTTAAATGAGACACAATCTGCTGATCATTCTTTAAAAATGATAAACTTGATTACATTAAAGTAAAAACATTAGTGTATTTTGCTACATCAAAATTAAGAATTTTATTTGTCAAATTACATCATAAAAAGAATGAAGAGGGCTCCTGGGTGGCTCAGTCGTTAAGCATCTGCCTTCGGCTCAGATCATGATCCTGGAGTCCCCGGACTGAGCCCTGCATTGGGCTCCCTGCTTGGAGGGAAGCCTGCTTCTCCCTCTCTCATTCCCCCTTCTTGTGTTCCCTTTATTGCTGTGTTTCTCTCCGTCAAATAAATAAATGAAATCTTAAAAAAAAAAAGAATAAAGAGAGAAACTACCACCTGAGAGAAGATATATATGACATAGATTAATAGAAATGATTATTATGAGGAATTTATTTATGATATGTAAAAATCAATGAAAAAAAAGAACACCACAATAGAAAACAGGGAAAGATATTACCATGCATTTTTATAGATAAAGAAACAGAATGACAGATGAAGATACGCTCAATTGTATTAGTAAACAATAAATACAAATTGAGATCATTACACCTAATGGACTGGTAAAAATTAAAGAAAGTGTGGCAATACCTACTGCTGGTTGTATTTTAAGCAATTTGGTACTATTTTATAAAGCTACTTCAGAACTAAGCTATTCTTTTGCATGTTCATAGTCTGGAGAAATTCTTGTACACATGCACCTAAAGTTACTTATAATGCTTCCAACACTCTTGTTCATAGAAATAAAAAATGAAAACCCAGACTAACTTTGATATCTATAACAACAGACTAGACAAATAAATTGTAGCATATTAATAAATAAGTGCTATACAGCAGAAAAAGTAAATGAAGAATACTATACACAAAACCTGGATGGAACTTAGAAATATAATAATGAAGAAAGGAAGGCACAGCATAATATTCTTTCTAAAGCTGAAATATATGCAAAATAAAATATCTGGAGGCATAAATGCAAAGTATGCAAAGAATATTAAATTAAGATTCAGGGTCATGGTTATTTCTTATGAAAGAAGCAGGAAGGTAGAGGAGAAATCAATCATATGTAGACACAATGTTGATAATATTCTAGTTCTTAAGTTGAGGAGGGCCCATGGATTTTCATTTTATTGTGCTTTACAACTTACATATGTTTATATGTATATTTTATATGAAGTTTTATGTCAAGATAATAATTTAAAAAGTCAAACTCTTTAAAAGAATTAGCCTACAGATACTCATACACTAGAATATGGGCTTCTTTAATAGACAGCTAAGAACAAGGTCTGGAATGAGGCATAGGACATAATATAGAGAGAGCTAGCTAGCTAGTAAAGGGATTCATAACAGGCCTTCCCAAGATACACCTCTTTGATATGTGGACAGTTTTGAGCTGAAGGCAACCAAGATCCTGTGGGCTTAAGAGAAATTTTGCCCTTTCCTCAACTACCGAGAGGAATCTAAAGTGGGGTCTTTCCCCAAATAAAGGTCATTACCAGAGATAAATTTTATCGAGTGACCCAAACTGCATAATAGAGCAAATATTTAATTACCAAACATTTGTTCTTTGTTGCCCTGTGAATTGCCCTCCTCCCCTTTTAAACCTCCAGGTCCCTATCCCATTCCTTTGCTCAGGATGTCATATATATACCGTATTATATACCTGGTGGCGCCTGGGTGGCTCAGTTGGTTAAGCGACTGCCTTCGGCCCAGGTCATGATCCTGGAGGCCTGGGATCGAGTCCCACATCGGGCTCCCTGCTCGGCGGGAAGCCTGCTTCTCCCTCTCTCACTCCCCCTGCTTGTGTTCTCTCTCTAGCTGTGTTTCTCTCTGTCAAATAAATAAATAAAATCTTAAAAAAATTTATACCTTATTATATACCTATCTTTGAACTCTCATGTATGTGGAGTCCTCATATGTATAAAATTTAATTTAATTTTCTCTTGTTAACCTGTCTCATGTCAATTTAATTCTTAGGCCATCCAGAAGAACTTTTAAAGGGTAGAGTTAATTTTTCCTCCCCAAAACTAGATAGATAGGTAGGTAGATAGAGAGATAGATGATAAATGGGAGGGAAGGAAGAATAGAAAAGATAATAGTAGACAAATAAAAAGAACTGAATAATTTTGAAAGCACCAAAGCCAATTTGTCTCCCCATTCCTACCTCCAGTCAGAACATTATAATTAATTATAATTATAATTAATAATTCCTCAATTAAGGGCAAATGAGATTCAGTGAGGTACCAGTGAAGTAGATGCATTGTTCAAGAATATAATTAGAAAGAGCTAAATTTAAGAAGATAGAGGAAGACAGTAATGTATAGATGTCTTGAATTTTCAATCTGTTGAAATTTCTGAAAATGTGCTTAAGCTCCAAATGACTTTAATTAGTGAAATGCCAAACTCGATTAGCCTGAAATGAGTAGCGTTAAACAGCAGACTAGTCTTCTAAACTAGGCAGAAATCTGTTTTACAAAACTCATTTCTTAATCAGAAGTTCTTAAAAATCAATCCTGCTGAGTTTTCAGAGCTTCTCAAGATTTTGAAATTCTGTCTTCAAACGTATTTGGGCTTATTTTAGGACAGGCATAATAGCAACACACCCACATACAGATTACTTTGCGTTATCACACAGCTCTGCTATAGGATGAGAACAAGAATGTTCCAGAGACAGTCAAAATCCACCTCTCTCTCTCTATCTCTTTCTCTCTCTGTCTTTCTATCTGCATGTGCACATATGCACACACTCACATACGTGCCCACACACACGCGCATATGTACGCTTCTCTCTCCTGATATACTAAAGGGATTTTTAAATTCTTAACTATAAATGGAAAGGGAGCAGTGGGGAGAATTGAATCTACCTACACAATCAATGCTGACTTAGCTTCCAATCACTCCTAATGCCCTATTGATAGTAGTACATATTAATCCAAGACAAGATAATGGGTCTATTTATATTTCTATATTACCTGAGAACTTAAAAAGTGTGAAGGGGAAACTGCTGAAATATTCAGCATACAAAGGACAGGTGCCCTTGGTTAACTTCTGCCCTTTGAACGATCCAAAAGTCCCTGGTTTCTCTAACAGTATATTGAAAAGGGACGAGGAGCTTGCGCTGAATGGAGGACACCAAGAGACGATCTCATGCAAGATGCAAAGGGTTTATTCGAGCATGCTCGGGCCCACAGCCTGACCCCCAAACCAGTCAGCGGCTGAGAGCCCCGAGCTATCCCGGGGGCGACCTTATATAGAACTACATTGTCCGTTACAGCAAAGCCCGCGCATCGACAGCCAATTAGTTTAAAACACCACAGCAGGGTCTGTAGGCAGGCAGCCAATCAGTTTACGACACATACTTTCACCAATCGTCTCTACAGGGGGATATATGTCCTAATTTGGGCTAGCAAGAGGTATGTGACAAGCTGCATGCCTGCGGTCCTTGGGGCCTGGGGGGGTTGGGTACCTGCCTGCCGGTTGCTGGGCTCAGATAACAGAATGTGGGTCTGCTCTTACATTCTGGAGGGTGGGGGCCTTTACAGCAGCCTTTCAATATGTCATAATCAAGACTCATTCAACTTTGAAAGGGAGCGGAATTTGCCATCCCAAAATATGACTCTTTGGGCATAAGGATTATTTGAGGCTGATTACTTTTAAGAAATAATGGTCAAAGTAAAAACTTCAAAAAATGAGTAGAAGTTACCCTTTTGTAAGAGACATTTAAACTTATAAGGGAGATCTCCATTTGTAGGGGTGTCATTTTGGGTGTACCTGGAAGAGGAGACTCACAATCTCCAGAAACTCTTATCAATGGCCTTAAGTCTACATAACAACCTTACCCTTGTTCACTGGGATTTTTCTGGTAACCTCCCATAATTGGTCCCCCCGCCCACAGGTTTCACCTTTAGCTGGAGATAGTATGTAAAGAGATGGCTCGCACCATTTGGGGGAGTTACTCAGTTTTCCTGGATGTGTCCTATATATACAGGAAGTATACATGGTATTGAACTACTGTTTGTTTTTCTCCTTTTAATCTGTTTTTTTTAATTATTATTATACAGGGCTCTCAGCCAAGAACATAGAAGGGTAGAGGGAAGATTATTTTTCCTCCCTTATAAAACACAGGCAGATTTCTGGGGTCTGGTTCTTGTCAAGTCACTAATGGAAAAGGTGGTGCTGTCGCTGTACAGAAAGAGACCAAACTGCCTCATTTTAGGCTACACTTCTGCTTTTCTCTTTCCTTTTGCAAGATCCGTTTCCAGCTCTGGATTCAGTTTTCTGCTGTGGAGGGTCTCAGATCTCTCCCATAGAAATTCAAGGCAATAAAATAACATATTCACAGAAAAGAAAAGCTTTCCCATGAACACTGACTATAAATGTTTTCTACTTTGAGGAAAAATGGCACCAGAAAAATTGGTATTCTTAATACATAACAATATTTCGCCTTTACCATATACAGCATCAACATACACTATTTACAAGGGCTTTTCCCTTCCCTTTCAACCTTGGAAAATTCATAAACCCAGTTCAACTCATTTTCCTCTTTTTCATTTATTTGGACGCTATCAACATTACATCTATTACAAAATAACAACTGTTAAATCTCTGTGTGTCTTTGTTAGAAAGAAACAAAGTCATGCATACATACCATAAATATTACACATAGGAAGATTAATTGGATCATTAGGCTCTTTTCTCCATTTGGGGTCAGAAGCTACCTATGCTATATAGAAAGGAAACCAACCACCCTCTTGCAACCCTAGTGTTCTCTGCTGTAATTAGAGATAAGCCATTAGATGTGTGTTCTCTGTCTCCATCCAATTTTTTCAGTTTCTGTTTCACCACTGGTCCCTTACATCTTCAAACATAGCTCAGCCTCCTCATTCTGTCATTTGCTTAGTTGACCCTGATCCCCTGTTTAGGAATTGTTTTAGTTTTCTACCACGTCCTAGTTTCAGAATGATTTTCAACTTGCAATATATATGCTCTGTCCTCATTTCCTCATGATCTATTCCTTTTTAAAAATTGAGATGCAGGGACATCTGGGTGGTTCAGTTGGTTAAGTGTCTGCCTTCCACTCAGGTCTTGATCCTGGGGTCCTGGGATCGAGTTCTGTGTTGGGCTCCTTGCTTCTCCCTCTGCCTGCCACTCCCCCTGCTTGTGCTCGCTCTCTCTCTCTCTCTCTCTCTCTGTGAAAAGTAAATAAATAAAATCTTTTAAAAAATTGAGATGTAACATATTATAACAATTTCCATTTTTAAGCGTATAAGTCAATGATTTTGTTATATTTATAACCATCACCACTATCCCATCCTGGGATGTTTTCATGACCCCGGAAAGGAACCCTTACCCACTGACAATCACTACCCAATCTCCCTTTTGACCCCAAGCCCAGCAACCACTAATTGTCCATTCTGGACATTTCAAAGGAATGTAATCATAAAATATGTGGCCTTCCATGTTTGACTTCTTTTACTTAGTATAGCATTTTCAAGTTTCATCCATGTTACAAGTCAGTACGTCATTCCTTTTATAGTTGAATAATACTCCATTATATATATATATATATATACAATATTTTGTTTCTGTGTTTATCAGTTGATGACATTGAGATTGTTTCTACATTTCAGCCATTGTGAATAATGCTACCATGAATATTTGTGTACATCTTTTTGTGATTTTTATGTGGATATGTGATATGTTTTCAGTTCTCTTGGGTATACCCGTAAGAGTGGAATTGCTAGGGGCGCCCAGGTGGCTCAGTTGGTTAAGCGACTGCCTTCGGCTCAGGTCATGATCCTGGAGACCTGGGATCGAGTCCCACATTGGGATCCCTGCTGGGCGGGAAGCCTGCTTCTCCCTCTCTCACTCCCCCTGCTTGTGTTCCCTCTCTGGCTGTGTTTCTCTCTGTCAAATAAATAAAATCTTAAAAAAAAAAGAGTGGAATTGCCATGTCATATGGTCACCATGTTTAAAATTTGAGGAACTGCCAAACTGTTTTCCAAAGTGTTTGCACATTACAATATCCCCATCAGCTATCTGTATGAGAGTTCCAACTTCTCCACATCCTTGTCATTTTTGACAGACACACCTGGTAGGTATGAAAATGTCTCCCTTTGTGGGTTTGATTTGCATTTTTTCTGATGACTAATGGTATTAAGCATCTTTTTCAAGTCCTTATTGGGTACTTGTATAATCTGCTTTGGAGAAATATCTACTTACATCCTATGCCCATCTTCAACTTCAGTTATTTGTCTTTTCAGTATTGAGTTGTAAGAGTTCTTCATATACTCTGGATACTAGATCCTTATAGGATATCTGATTTGCAAATATTTCCCACCATTCTATGTGTTACCTTTTCACTTTTTTATAGTGTCTTTTGAAGCACAAAAGTCTTAATTTTGATGAATTCCAATTTGTCTGTTTTCTTTTGTTATTTGTGCTTTTGCTCTCATATCTAAGAATATGTTGCCAAAAAGATATATTGCCAAATCCAAGTTCACAAAGATTTACGCTTATGTTCTCTGGGTTTTATAGTTTTAACTCTTTATTTAGATCTTTGATACAGTCTGAGTCAAATTTTGCCTGTTGTGTAGCAAGGTTCTCAATTCATCCTCTTGTTTGTAGATATTCAGTTGTCCGAGCATTATTCGTTGAAAACATTCTTCTTTCTCGAATTGTCTTGACATCCTTTCCTAAATCAATTGCCCATAAATGTGTAGGCTTATTTCTGTATTTTCAATTCCTTTCACTTGATCTTTATATATATGTACACATATATACATAGTCATTTTTAAATATTTTATTTATTTATAAGAGAGACAGCGAGAGAGAGATCACAAGCAGGGGAGAGGGTAGAGGGAGAAGCAGACTCCCCACTGAGCAGGGACCCCCCCCCCACTCAGGACTGAATCCTAGGACACCAGGATCACAACCAGATCCGAAGGCAGATGCTTAACAGACTGAGCCACCCAGGCATCCTATATATAGCCATTTTTTTGCCACTACCAATTTTGATTAGAAGAACTTAAGTTTTGATGTTGAGAAGGTTAATCTCCCAATCTGTTTTTTTTTCATAAATGTTTTCACTACTCCATGCCCCTTATAATTCATTACAAACTTTAGGATTAGCTTATCCATTTCTAAAAAAAAAAAAACAGCTGAGATTTCAATAATATTTGCTGTAAATCTGCAGGTAATTTTGAGAGTATTGCAATTTTAACAATATTAGTCTTTTAGTTCATGAACATAAACTGTCTTTACATTTACATGTCTTTAATTTATTTCAATAATGTCTTTACTGTATGTTTTGCACCTTCTTAGTTAAGTTGTTTATTCCCAAGTATTTCATGCTTCCTGATATTTTTTAATGGAATTGTTTCCTCAGTTTGTTTTTCAGGTTATTCATTGTGTAGGAATTGCATTGGAATACAATATGGTGTAAACAATTGTACATAGTTGTACAATGTATTTGTGTTTATTGATCTTCTGTCCTGAAACTTTGCTGAACTTGTTTATTAGTTCTAGTAGTTTTTTTATGGATTTCTTTCTTTCTTTCTTTCTTTCTTTCTTTCTTTCTTTTTGATATACAAGGTCATATAATCTGTGAATAAAGATAGTTTTGCTTCCTTTTTTTCTAATTTGGATTCCTTTTACTTCTTAATTCTCTCCAGTTTGGATGCCCTTCATTTCTTTTGGTTTCCTAATGCTCTGGCTAAAACCTCTTAGGGGGAAAGCTTTTGGTTTTTCACCATTAATTGTGATAGTATCTCTGGGTTTTTCAGAGATCCCCCCTACTCAGGTTAAAGAAGTTTCCTTTTATTCCTGATTTGTTGAATGTATTTATGATGAAAAGCTGTTGGATTTGGTTAAATGCTTTTTCTGTGTCTAGTGAGAATATTGTTCTCCATGTTATTTGTATGGTATATTGCCTCAGTTGAGTTATGCATGTTGACTCAACCTTGCATCACTGGGATAAATCTACTTGGCTGTGGTATATACTCATTTTCTTCATGTTGCGTAATTTAATTTGGTCTTCTCAATTTTTTGTTTAGGATTTTTATGCCTCTATTCATAAGGGATATTCGTTTATAGTTTGCTTTTTTTCTTTTGTGATGTCTTTGGTTTGGGTACATTCATTCCTTTTTAACCTTCCACTGATAGGTATCAAAGTTCACCGCCGCATGGCAACCACTCCAACAAAGATGATCAAATCCAATGTCCACATCCTTTATCACTGTCGCTGAAATATCTGCCATTATTAATCATGATTCAGACCTTCTTTTCCATCAGCATTTACCCTCTGCAAAACTTAGCACGGAGGATATTTCTTGTTTCTTGTCACAAGGCTGGAGGGCAGGGGGGAGGGTTTTTATGGCTAGCAAGGCTTTTTGCAGACCCGTGACCCAGTCAAAGAATCTCTGCGACTAGTCTGACCATCATAACAAAACAAAGAAAACGAAACAAAAGAAACTTTTATTAAACAATGAATTTTGCTTCTTCTACATGGTGTTCTGGGATGAAACTGCCTGGACGTACCCTGCTTCCATCTACCTGTGCCCTTTAGCAAGTTCTTTAACCTCTGAGTCTTGTTTCTCATTTGTACCATGGGAATGATTATAGCGCCTATGTAACAGCGCTGGGACTGTCAGAGAAGAGGGTGCACACAAAGTCCCCGATGCACCCCCAAAGACTTCACAAACGGTGACTATTGTCATCATAAACACGATCTAAGAGAGATGGGCATGCCTGTGCCATGCACGTAATGTGACTCCAGTGGGAAGCCACTGATTCACTTGTTTCTCTGGCCTTGATCCTCTTCCAGTCCCCTCGTTGAGGCTTCGTGACTTAGGGGCCTGAAAAATATAGGATCACCGTCGACGTTCGCCAGCATGGAGAGAAGGACCGCATGCCTCAACGTGCTCAGGTGACACATTCACTTATTCCCTCAACCGATGTTTATGGGGCATCGATTACACGCAGATCATCGTCTTACGGGAAGGGAATCCGTCGTGAATAATGTATAGGGAGCCTGGGCTGTCCCATGACTTACTTCCTGGAGGGGCGGAGCCTGGGTATTATCACGTGGTGTAGAGTACGGAAAGGAAACTATTTTCGGTTGGGTCGCAGGCAAGCGGGGCTCTGTCACAACTAGTAAAAACCATGCCGGTGTGGTGCAAAAGCCATCACAGAGAACTGCCTGGTTGTATTCCAATAAAACTGTTTATTTGCATAAATAAGCGGTAGGCTGGATTTTGCCAGGGTTGTAGTTTGCCAATCCTGAGCCTAAATCAGTAATCGTAAAAAGAGGGGGAAACAAAATGGAGACTTTTTTTCTTTTTTCCTGCCTATGAAAGCAGGCTTGCATTTCCCTCGGCCTTCACTCTCCATTTCAAAACCAGAATGGGCCTGTGAATTCTCATCTCCTTCCCAGTTCTGGATTCGGTTCAGTGGCCACGAAATATAAAACCACACACTCTTAAAGGAGTTAGGGAATTGTTGGTGAGTAAAGAATGCAAGGTCTGTCGCAGAAGGCTCTCACGCACTTCTCTGTTGCTCCTACCAAACAAACTGATCTCAGACTTTTAATTTTTTGAGTCATAATATTGGTGACTTTTCACGTTTGCTTCCATGTAGTACCAACATCATCATGTCTACTCCTGACCTTAGACCCTGGCCTCTGATATTTTGTTCTTGTGCGGGACTGAGTAGAAAAAATAAACAGACAAAAAAAATGTTACATACAGGTTTAGTTTCAAGAGTATATAAAGTTTAGATTTGCTTTTATTTTTTCACTAATTATAAAATACCTTCTTTGAGGAACGCCAGGAACAAATGAGCTGCTGACATTGCTGAGACACTGTAGAAAACACTAGAAGTTACTCCTTGCCCAGACCTGTTGCCAGAGATGTGGAACCTCTTCAAAGGGTCATTTAAGTAGGGGGCTGCAATAATGAATAAGATCATTTCTTCTTAAAAACTTTCCTATTTATTTATTTTTAATTTAAATTCAGTAAGCCAGCGCATAGCACATGTAGTGTTTTAAATGATTCATTAGTTGCCTATCACACCCAGTTCCCCTCACATCCCCTAGATACTGTTCTTTGGAAGCCACATGCTTTGTTCGCCGGTAGCTCCTTTAGGCGAATGGGTCCTATCAGAATGAAGAAGTTTTGAAGCATTTTAGTTCATTCTTTGATAAAGCATGAAAGTCTTTAAGGCATGTTCATCTTCGTTGATCTGTTCTGATTCTGGTTAAAGGTTTGGGTATGCTGCTAGATGAGATTTTTTTTTTCCCTCCTCTCTCTCCTTTTCTCTCTTTGTTGTCATCTTGGAACTGTGTATAAAGTATCCAGATTTTCTTGGTTAATATATTCCGTGATACAGGGCGGTTTTCTGTAGTGGTTTGACCTTTTCAGCCTTGTATGTTCTGTTGGCAAGGTGGGAGTGCCTACCTTTCAGGGTCCTGAGAGATTAGTTTGTGGAAAGGGTGCCACCTGCAGGTAGTGGTCGGGAACAGAAAGTAAGCCTCCCTAGAATAAAAGCACACCCGGGGAACTTTGTATCTGCAGCAAACTTCCATGTGAATTAAGTTTTCGTTTTAAACAATTTTTGTGACCCTAGATTCCCCATCCTCCCGGCTGGGATTGAAACTTTTTTATTACTAAAGAAAGATTAATCTTCCAGTTAATAAGCATTTCTGACTGTGCTTTACGCTTTAATGCAAATTGAGAAGAGCATAGACAGTTACACCCACATCCACACCTACATAAGTATGAATAATGAGCCTCTGAATTTTCTGCTATATGTTCTTCACTAACTACATATTAAGAGAGGAAGAATTCGGAAAGTGATTTCAAATACTTCCCTCCGCCTCCTTTAAATTTACCATCAAAATATTCCTATTTTAAATTTCTTCTTTGTGACCAGTAATCAGTAGAGAGATTTCTAGGAAGGCATACGTGATCAATTTGATTAATAAGAAAAAAGGTCATGTTGCATAAAGCGGAAGACAGATAAAATATTAGACAGGTGCTTGGAAAAATAATATTGGGAACATTTTCACCTCTAAGCAAGCATTTCTGTTACTGACTAATTGCTAATTAGCCACAGATAGTGGATGGACTGAGAAGGCAAATGAATGGGTCTGGGAGGGACCAGAAATGGAAGATGGAGAGAGTGTGGGCCATGGAACCCATTGGGCAGCTTCAGAGTAGGAAGAACTTGACTTTCCCTACAGGCTTGACTGTAAATAGTTGCAATCCAAGCAGAATTTCCTTCCAAACAATCTGTCCTCACTTTCTCTTGCTAAATCAGAATGAAAGGAGAATTAGAGAAATAATCTTCTTTTAGGTCAAAGTTGTCCAAATACGAAATGTGTTCCTTCTAAAAGTGGTTAAGTTTCCTGTTATCAGTGTGTCCAGCTGTAGGTCGATGAGAAGCCACTTGGGGGTAGTAAGAACACATGGCCCAATCAGGCTCCCCTCTAGTTTCAGCGACAAAGTGAGGGAGAAGCAACAAGGAAGCTACAATGAGAAAGTAGTGGAAATAAAGTATTTTCTTAATAGAAAGAGGCACTGAGAAATTTAAGACTGAATTATATTGGTGGGTCCCAAGTAATTTCCTTATCTTCTTTGAGATAGTGGATCATTAAAAACAAAAAAAGAAAGTATCCTGCTACATATAGATTCAGTCTCCTCCTGGGTTAAAAATGAACTTGATTCACAAATCCAAACAGTTTTTAAAAATTGTAATGTAAATTCACAACATCTAATGCACTTTCTGGTTCAAGAATCTAAAAATAAGGAAATTGATCATGCTTTTTATTTAGGTAAAATAAATAAAAAGATCTTAACATCAACAGACCATTATTATTAGGAGTGTAGGGTGAAAACCAGGATGTTTTCAAATGATCTCACGTGGTATCTCTGAAAAGGTCTGGTCCATGCACAAAGAATTCCAGAATGCAATAAAACAGAAAGATGTGATACACTTAGCATTTTATTTTTCAGCATTTTCCAGGTATCTTTTCCCCCATGGTTGCTGACAATAAATGTCATATGTTGTGAAATTTTTATTCTAGTGACATGAAAAATGTTTTCTCCAGAGCAGATATATAAATGGCCTAGAAACACAAGAAAATATGTCCAACATCCTCAATCATTAGGGAAATGCAAATCAAAGCTATAATGAGATTGTCACTTCACACTCACTAAGATAGCTAGAATTTAAAAAGGAAAAAGAAAGAAAAACAAAATAACAAATGTTGGTGAGGATGTGGAGAAATTGGTACCCTCTGACATTGCTGGTGGAGATGTAAATTAGTGAAGCCACTGAGATGAAGTTAAGCATAAAGTTACTGTATGATTCAGCAATTCCACTCCTAGGTATATACACAAGAAAAATGAAGTCATACATCTGAAAATATATGAATGTTCATAGCAGCATTATTCATAATAGCCCCAAAGTGGAAATGACCCAAATGGATGCATACTGATACATATTTTATACCATGGAATGTTATTTGGTAGTAAAAAGGAATCATATACTGATTCATGCTACTTTAGGAATGAACCTTGAAAACAGCAAGCTAAATGAAAGGAGTGAGACACAAAAGACCACATATTGTGTGATTCCATTTATATGAAATGTCCAGAAGAGGCAAATACACAGGGATGAAAAAGTAGGTTAATGGTTGCCAGGAGCTTGGGTTGGGAGTTAGGGGTACATAGGAAGTGACTATTAATGGTCATAGGGTTTCTTTCTTGGGTGATGAAAATGTTCTGGAATTGGATAATGCTAATGATTGCACAGCTCTGTAAATATACTCAAAACTAATTGTAGAATTTAACTGGGTGGATTTCATGGTATGTAAATTATATCTTAATGAAGCTGTGTAAAAATTATGCTCTATTTTCTCCCAAAAGATATTTAAAATGCCCAGTGATGAAATAATTATTATAGCCATTTCCGTAAGATGAAAAGATTGCTTTCACAGAAAAAAAGATCAACAGTTGTTTGTAATTTTAAAATTATAATGGCTTTTGGCTTGCAAATCCTGATTCAGCCGCAGTCAGTCTCCCACCAAAATACGTATAAGGATGCCCCAAAAGATAAAAGATAAAATAAAACCTTGGACCGGCAATATTACGAGAAATTTGGCATAAAAAAATCAAGGGAAACAACAATTAGATTAAACATGCCAACCTGTAGAGAGGTGAGAAGTACTTTATCTCTTCATGGTTTTTTATGCACCTTAGATCTGATACTCAAGAATTGGACCAACCAAAGAACAGGATAGGCTTCTCTCTGCTTCAAGGGAGAGGTTCTTTGGAACAAAGCAAGGATTATTCTACTATCTCAATCTCTCCACTCTTCTTGATTTCATACAGGAATTGCAAGAGCCAGAATACAGCATGTTAAGAAGCCTGCAGTAGGTAGTGTATCCCGAGAGAGTTCTGTAAGTGAAATCTGTGGGTGGGAACAGAAATGAGAAGAGCCTTATATATCTAAAAAGAGATAGGAGAAGAGCCTTATATATCTGAAAAGAGGATTGGGTCGTCATTCTTCTGGACAAAAGAGGGATAAGCATAATGTAGATACTTTATTTAATGGCTATCACCAAGTCTGATAGATCTTGCTCTCTCTCTCTCTCTCTATATATATATATATATTATATCTAATGTATATATATTATATATACATATATAATATGTATATATATATCCACACACATATAAATATATATATCCACACACACATATATATAGATATATACATATTACATATTATATATAATACATTTTTGCTTTGTTCAGTATATATGTTCGATATATACATACACACATACAGATCCTGTGTATTTTATATATATATGGGGTGATGAAAATGAATGAAATACATGTATACACATACCATCTCTGTTTATAAGTATAAATTCCTAATTCTTAGGAAAAAATAGTGGACAGAAAATGAAAGCATTATCCTATAGTTTCCATTGAATTTATGCCTATTTTTAGTTATTTAATATAATTTTATAGAAGTAGAATTTCTAAGTCAAAGTTTTCATATTTGACAAATATCTTAAAAGCTTTTTATATATGTTATTTCATTTCCTTACCTAAAATTTCTGGTACATTACAATCTCACCAGCAAAGTAGGAAAATTTTCAATTTCTTGCCAATACTGGATAGTTAACCTTAAAGAAATGTGGGTCAACTTGATAGAGAAGCTAGAGAAGCAACATTATCACAGTTTTTTTTAGCTGAAATTAGATTACCAATAATATGAAATTGATTTTTATAGGTTTACCTTTTGTATTCCTCCTTTTGTGATTCTGTGTCTTGTCTTTTTTTTAAATTTTTTAATTTTTAAAATTTTTAAAAGAATTTATTTGTTTATTTGAGAGAGGGAGAGTGAGTGGGAGAAAGAAGGAGAAAGAATCTAAAGCAGACTCCGAGCTGAACACAGAGCCATATGAGGGGCTCCATCCCAAGACCTTAAGATCATGACCTGAACCAAAACCAAGAGTCAGACACTCAACGCACTCAGCTACCCAGGACCCCTCATGTCTTGTCCTACAAACGTTTTTCTATTGGGATATTCTCAGTTGTCTCATTTTTTTGTTAGAACCCAACACAGTAAGGGTACCTACCGTTATCCTCTCAAGTGCTGCAAATATTACCTCAGTTTCAATAGTCTTTGGGTTTTTCGTATAATTATTTTGTGAGTGTTTTACATACAGATTTTTTTAAATGGTCAATTCTTAGTATTTTTTTTTAATTTTTTAATTTAAATTCAATTTAGTTAACATATAGTGTATTATTAGTTCAGGGGTAGAATTTAGTGATTCATCAGTTGCATATAACACCCAGTGCTCTTATCATGTTCACTCCTTAATGCCCATCCCCCAGTTACCCCATCCCCCTACCCATGTCCCCTCCAGCAACCTTCACTTTGTTTATTAGAGTTAAGAGTCTCTCATGGTTTGTCTTCCTATCTGTTTTCCTCTTATTTTATTTTTCCTTCCCTTACCCTATGTTCATCCTGTTCTTTTTTTTTCTTAAACTCCACATATGATTTCAATTCTTAGTTTTATTTTATAAAGTTTTTGCAATCTTTCCTGCTATAATTAGGAATGTATTGGCAACCAATTGCCCCATTATTATTTTCTAATTTGGAATATACTGTCTTTATAATGCATAAAGTTCATAAACATTGATAAAGACACAGATTATATGAAGACTTTCTGTTCTCCTGTATCAGTTACACATTGACTTCTTTTAGCTTTGCAATCCATTAATGTTTTCAATCTGGTAGTGTAATTCCCTTCATTATTAAGTCCAAAATTAAGTGATACCATTAAATTAGCACTTAGAGATGATATTTATAACCTGTTCATCAAGTTCTCCTCCTGTCAAATGGTAATAGATCTTCTTATTTAGAAGGAATTTCTCCTTTATTTACCAAAATAAAGTTTTCTGGTTTACAGAGATCCTACACATTTCCCAAAGTTATTGGGAGGTATTTTGTAATATTTGTTGCTAGCATAGGAGTTTTTTAAAATATCATTTTCTGTTATTAGTTAATATTTGAACAGAGTATGTATTTTCTGGCACAATACTGTGTATCTTAGAACAAGATGATTAAATGAGTTATCTAAATGCACAAAATCTCATA
Organism: Spilogale gracilis; assembly: GCA_004023965.1. Taxonomy (NCBI): domain Eukaryota; kingdom Metazoa; phylum Chordata; class Mammalia; order Carnivora; family Mephitidae; genus Spilogale; species Spilogale gracilis. Next base: position 41,823 of record PITA01012730.1, on the reverse strand, counting down.
CATTTTTGGTTACCTTGATATGTTCAATTTGGAGAAGAATAATCTGTCCCCAGATGTAGATTTTTCTGCTGTTTCTTCTTGTACATTCACCTTTATTCCCTTTATGTCATCCAGAATGTATGTTTTATGAACATGAAATATTGATTTTGGCCCTGTGTACTCTGACTTTTTTGGATATGAACTTGACAGCACCTGCTTTCTTTGTATTGTTGCTTAATTTGGTTGCACTTCATTTTTAAACTTTTTTGTTTATTGTGCTGTATTTATTTTTATTAAATAAGAGAAGGAGATAAATTAGCTGTGTCAGTAGAGGGAAAGATATCAATAAAAATGACTGACTTTTGATTTTTAGGCCAGCTAACAGGGTTCATTGTGATACCATTTGCAGAACTAGGGGTCACTTAGAGGAGAATGGGTTCTGGAGGGTTGAGATAACACTGTCTCAAAGAAGTTCCTGCAGTGATGGAAATATTCTAGATCTGTGCTATCTGATGCAGTCATCACTGGTCATAAGTGGCTATTGGCCTCGTGAAGGTGGCTGTCATGACTGAGGAAATGAATTTCTTTTAATGGCCAAATGCGACTGGGAGCTACCGAATGAGTGCACTTTGAATCATGGAGAAAGGAGAAGATAGCAAAGTGCCGATCAGGTTCATCAGTTTCATTGGAAGGACAGGAAGCTGGATTATAGTGGGCTGAAGTATGAACAAGAGGGAAGATGCAAATTCATTGTCATGTGAAGGAAAAAACCAAGATGCAAAACTATGTGGAGAAAGTACGTGTGAGACATATGTGTTTCTCATTTGTTTTACTTTGTCAATTAACCAGTGTTTCTCATTTGTTTTACTTTGTCAATTAACCAGTGTTTCTCATTTGTTTTACTTTGTCAATTTTTATCTGGTTTTTGATGGTCTGAGCTTATCCTGTATACACAGGTTGTTTTTAAGCAAAGCTTTTCAGCTTCTAATGTGTCTAGTATTTTTCTAACAATACTTGGAGAAATATTTGTCACTGATTTTGATGTACAATACAGATGTGTTCCTCCCGCATGTTGGTTCCTGTCCCCACTCTATTTATTGTATGACTACTGTAATCTTATGTCTGAAATAATTCAGTATTTTGAGATATTAGTATACCCTTAATTATTAATGCAATAAAAATCTTTTAGCTTATCTTTGTAGTGGAAAAAAAAGAAAACTCTCTGTTTTCTAAGAGCGTAGAAAAAGCATAAAAAACCTGAAAAAGATATATACTAAAAAAAACAATGGGTTGTCTCTGAGTAGTGAGATAATGCTCAATTTTTATTTTCTTCTTCATGTAATTTTTGTATTTTCTAAATTTTTACCATAGGTATATGTTATTTGTGTAATTTCAAAAATGCAATAAATAGTATTTGAAATGCAAATCTCAGACATTGAACAATTTGAACTATTATTCCACGGTTGACGAAATTGAGGTATTTGAATATGATTATCTCAAAGATATTAAATATATTAGGCCAGTTCATTATGCTTTTAGAAAATAGAACTAGAATTTGAGAAATTCAAAGAAATGATAAGATCTTTGGCCTGCCATTAAATCATTAACTGACCATAATATGAATCTTTCTGAAATTTAAAAGGCTGTTAATGGGCATTTTAGTACATTACTTCAGTGTCATTAAATTGTACAGTTCCTCTAATAATTTTTACTCTAGATCTAACTTATTTTTTATAAACATGGTGGCTTAGGGACTGATCCCATATTTAAATTATTTAAATATAATTATAACTTCCAATTTCTGAGAATTCTTGAACACCCTTAAATATTAAATAAGGTTAATATTTCCATAAATTATGGAAGATCTTTTTAAACAAAACCACAGCTGATTAGTAGCTATCACCAGGTACCAAAAATGTCTAAATACTGTAACATTGGTATTCCATACACATACTTCATTGTTATTTAAATTCTAATCTTTTCCTACTGGGTTTTTTTTTTCAGTTTCACATTTATCTTCATTTCCCTGAGCATGGGCATACTTTTATATGAAGTGTATTATTGTTTTCTTGCCTATGATATGAGAAGAAAAAATTAAGATTTGATTAATTTTGTGGTCCTTTATCTTATGAATCTGCCTTATGAGTTTGTTCTGAGATTGTGGACCAAAGGAAGAAGTTGTTTAGCTTCTGAATATTCCAGATAATTTTGGCTATAAAGCCACTGAATTTGCTATCTGTTTATAATTATTTTAAGCAGAAATGAGAAAATAGTATCCATTTAGGTCCAATGAAGGAAAAGCTTAGGCTACTTTATTGGGCTTTGCACAGCATTGCAAACACATTAACTTTGTCTTTCCCCACTCTTCGAACTCAAACTGCAGTGTTCTCACTACAACTCTTGGGCAAAAAAACCATAGAACAAAGACCTAGCTTAATCCCGAAGTGCACAGGAAAGAGGACTGCTGTCCATGTCTTCCCAAGATAATTCTCCTAACAGGCTGTTAGAAATGGCATAAAAGAAAGAGCTTTATACTCGGGGTAAGAATACCCAGACTGTCTTCCTGGGCTTCTCCTTGCTTCCAGCGTACGTGCCATTGGCTCCATTATTACACCTCTTTGCACTTCGGTTTCCTTATAGAAATAGACATAGTTATGAAATGGAGGCCATAATGGCTCTTATTCCATGAAGTATAGTGAGGATTAGGGGTTTTGTTTTAAGATTGATTTGTTTATTTTAGAGAGAGAGCAAGCGAGAGAGTGCACAAGCAGGAGGGGGCAGAGGGAGAGAGAATCACAAGCTGACTCTGCACTGAAGTTGGAGCCTGTCTTGGGGCTCCATCTCAAGATCCTGAGATCACAACCCAAGCTGAAACCAAGAGTAAGATCCTTAACCAGCTGTGCCACCCAGGTGCCTCTGGTAATGATTAAGTTTTGAGACAATTTTATAATGCACTTAAGAGAGTTTCCAACTTATAATAAGTGCTAAATAAACATTATCTCCCTCCTTGGAGAAAGACCCATAGAGTTCATCAAATCAGGTTCCACTCCCAATCTACCTCTTTCAGGTCATGGGATTGAGAGAAAGCTGTTTAACTCCTCTAGCCTCAAGCCTCCTGTTGAAAAAAGATAATACTATTAACTACCCAACGAGACTCTTATGAGGATTTTAGCATATTGGAGAATAACATATATGACATCTCACAAGACAGTAAGTACAAAACATTATTATTAATGACTAATCTAGAACTTCCTTTAAAGATGTACCAACACTAATATATGCAGGATGTGAGCAACACAGTTCTTCCCATTCCCAACTTCTTTTTTTAGCAAACGTTGGGAAGATATCCCAAGCCTTCATAAAAAGACACAAAAGAGCTTTCACAATATGTTAATTTGGGCTGGATTGGGACAATATCTTATCAATTATTGTCATGATCAAAGGCAGAAAAGGTATGGAAAGTAGGTTTGAGGTAGAAAACTCAGTAAATGTTTTCCAAAACACTTCCTTTCCTTTGAAAGATGAAATACATTCCAATTTTGATCTAATATGATAAGATAAACTTGTCAGCTGCCCAGTTCATTCATATTATATGACCAAGTGTTTCTTATGAAAGGCCATATACCCAAATTCACTTTTTTTTTTTTTTTTTTTTTTTTTTTTTTTAAAGATTTTATTTATTTGACAGAGAGAAACACAGCCAGAGAGGGAACACAAGCAGGGGGAGTGAGAGAGGGAGAAGCAGGCTTCCCGCCGAGCAGGGAGCCCGATGTGGGACTCGATCCCGGGTCTCCGGGACCATGACCTGAGCCGAAGGCAGCGGCTTAACCAACTGAGCCACCCAGGCGCCCCATCAAATTCACTTTTTTAAAAAAGATTTATTTGTTTGAGAGAGAAAGTGAGAGAGAGAGCATGAGCAGAGAAGGAGCTGAGGGAGAGGGAGAAACAGACTCCCTACTGAGCAGGGAGTCCAAAGCAGGGCTGATCCCAGGACCCTGAGATCATGACCTGAGCTGAAGGCAGACGCTTAACAACTGAGCCACCCAGACATGCTCCCTCCCCCACCAAATCCACTTTATAATGACTTTTGTGAACACCGTCATATATACAGTCAAGTGAGACACTGAAGTACTTATGCGGAGAATTCTGGCCCAATCTCTCACTTCATTAAAATTAATAGTAATAAAGCTACTAATTTAAAGGGCTAGTCTTCAACTTGAACTTATAAGAACTTGCTTCAATTTTTCCTTTTAAGGTGCACATCCAGATATGTCATAATGAAAAAAATAGATTTAAAATACTGCTACTCGGGGCTCCTGCATGGCTCAGTCAGTGAACGCTGCAGTGAACGTGGAAAGGCAGATATCATTCTGAGATATTTACTGATTTTATTTCCTTTAAATAAATATCCAGAAGTGAGATGGTTGAATCATAGGGGAGTTCTATTTTTTAATAATTTTTATTAATTTTTATTTTTGCCATAACCCAACCACCCCATCCCTCCCACCCCCCTGCCCTCCAAATCCCCTCAGTTTGTTTCCTGAGATTAAGAGTCTCTTATGGTTTGTCTCCCTCCCCGGTCCCATCTTATTTCATTTTTTCCCTCTCTACCCCCACAACTCCCCACCCTGCCTCTCAAATTCCTCGTATCAGAGTGATCATATGATAATTGTCTTTCTCTGATTGACTTATTTTGCTCAGCATGATACCACGGGAGTTCTATTTTTAATTATTTGAGGAACCACCATATTGTTTTCCAATTTACATTGCCACCAACACAGCACAAGGGTTCCCTCTGTTTCACATCCTTGCCAACATTTGTTATAACTTGTATAACTTATAACTTGTCTTTTTGATAATAGCCATCCTAACCATCTCATTGAAGGCAGTCGCTTAGCCAACTGAGCCACCCAGGCGTCCCCCTTTGAGTACTTTTTAATCAGTTGTCTTTTTGCTGTTGAGTTGTATGAGTTTCTTGCATATTTTGGATATTAACCTTTTATCAGATGTATGGTTTGTAAATACTTTTTTTCCATTTGGTGGGTTACATTTTCATTTTGTTGATGGGTTCCTTTGCTGTGCAGAAGCCTTTTAGTTTGATATAGACCCACTTGTCTATTTTTGCTATTGTTGCAAATTTGGTGTTAAACCCAGAAAATTATTACCAAAGCCAGTTGTCAGTGAGTTTTTTTTTCTCCTTGCATTCCTCCAGTAGTTTTATTAAAGTTTCAGATTTTATAGTTAAGTCTTTAATCAAGTTTGAGTTGATTTTTGTACATAAGGCTTTGATTTCATTCTTCTACATGTGGATATCAGTTTTCCCAACACCGTTAGTGAAGAGATTGTCCTTTCCACATTGTGTATTTTTGGTGGTTTCATCACAAATCAGTTGATTATATATGCATGGGTTTATTTCTGGGCTCTGTGTTCTGTTCCATTGGTCTATGTGTCTGTTTTTATGCCAGAACCATAGGAGATTTGTAATAGTTTGGAATGTGTGATGCCTTTAGGTTTGTTCTTTCTCTCAAGATTGCTTATCCATGTGAAAAAATAATAATTTCAAGTAACTTTGCCTTATTTTATAATTTATAAACATATAGTGAAAAAATAATAGAAAAATAGAAAAATAGAAAAAATAATAGAAACAACAGAGTATAAGGGAAAAGATCACTAGCAGTTCAATGATACCTACCATTAGCATAAAATATGCTAAAAATAGGGGTGCCTGGGTAGCTTAGTCAGTTGACCATCTGACTCTTGATTTTGGCTCAGGTCTTGATTTTGATCTCAGGGCTGTGAGTCCATGCTGGGCACAGAACCTACTAAAATATATACATATATTTTTAAATTTATATATGTGTATAAATATATATGTATATAAGTATAAATTTACTATATACATATTTTTAAAGATTTTATTTTTTTTAAAGATTTTATTTATTTGACAGTGAGAAACACAGCGAGAGAGGGAACACAAGCAGGGGAAGTGAGAGAGGGAGAAGCAGGCTTCCCGTCGAGCAGGGAGCCTGATGAAGGGCTAGATCTCGGGTCTCCGAGATCCGGGATCATGACCTGAGCTGAAGGCAGTCGCTTAACCAACTGAGCCACCCAGGCGGCGCCAAAGATTTTATTTATTTGACAGAGAGAAACACAGCCAGAGAGGGAACACAAGCAGGGGGAGTGAGAGAGGGAGAAGCAGGCTTCCCGCCGAGCAGGGAGCCCGATGTGGGACTTGATTCCCGGTCTCCGAGATCATGACCCAAGCAGAAGGCAGTTGCTTAACCAACTGAGCCACCCAGGTGCCCCAATTTACTATATATTTAAAAATAAAAAAACATTAATTTATATTTGTTGACAAAGAATTATGATTGTATTACAGATGATTTGTCAAATTATACACAGGACTGATTTAAATAAGCAGTAGTTTGGCTATTCTATAGCAAGGATTTTGGATAATAAATAAATTCCTCCTAAAGTTAAAAAAAAAGAACTCTAGTATACTATTTCTGAGTAAAAATAAATCTTGATTGCCATATTCATACTTTGTATGTTTTCAAAAATTAATTTATTAACAAATGAAAGCACATATCCACACAAAGACTTATATACAAATGTTTAGAGTAGCTTTGGGAGGCGCCTGGGTGGTTCAGTTGGTTAAGCCACTGCCTTCAGCTCAGGTCATGATCCTGGAGTCCCGGGATTGAGTCCTGCATCAGGCTCCCAGCTCTGCGGGGAGTCTGCTTCTCCCCCTGACCTTCTCCATTCTCATGCTCTCTCATTCTCTCTCTCTCAATTAAATAAATTTTAAAAAATAGTACATTTAGAGTAGCTTTGCTTGCAACTGCCCGACACTGAAAACAACTCAATGTCCATCAACAGATGAAATGTTAAAAAAATAGTTGTGGTATAAGAAATAAATATAATGAATCATTGATATGCATAACAATACATATGAATTTCAAAATGATATAAGAAAAAGTAGCCAGAAAATGAAGAGTAGGTTCTCTAAGTTTCTATTAATATAAAACTCTAGAAAATACAAAGTAACCTACAATGATAAAAAGCAGACGTGCAGGTGCTGTGTGGGGGAAGGAGGGAAAGTTATGAAGACAGGGTGATATGCTTAAGGAGGGACAAGAAGACAGGACTACAAACAAACAGTAGGAAATTTCTTGGGATGTTGAATTTGTTGATTTGTGACTGTCTTAGTTATGGTGATGGGTTTACAGGTGTAAATATATGGCAAAACTTACCAAATTGAACAGAGACAAACTTTGCAGTTTATTACACATGTTATACCTCAATAAAGCTATTAACAAAAGAATATGCCCAGGGCACTTGGGTGGCTCAGTCGGTTAAGCATCTGCCTTCAGCTCAGGTTTTGATCCTGGGATCCTGGGGTCAAGCCCCGCATCGGGCTCCCCACTCAGTGGGGAGTTTGCTTCTCCCTCTGCCCCTCCCCAGCTCATGCTTGCTCGCTCTCTCTCTTTCAAATAAATAAATAGAATCTTAAAAGAAAAGAAAAGAACAGGAAAGAAGAGAAAAGAAAAGAATAGAAAAGAAAAGAAAAGAACATGCCCTATGTCCTGTTTATCTTGGTTTAAAAAAGTAAGAAAGAAAAGAAAACTATAGGCCACTGATTTTTATGAAACTTCCTGATATTTTGTGCTTTGCTCTGGGATGCTCATTGATCAACCCCTTTAGGACATTACAGGTTCCTCCAGAGAGGTAGAAATGAGTATTTCAGGTCCTCTGTCATTATTTATATAGCACTCTCCTAAGTTATCTTTTTGAAATCACCGTTTTTTAAGTCTTTCAAGTTCAGCCTTCCCTCTTTTGCCTTTGTGTACATGAGCTTGTGTGCACACAGACACCCTTCTTCAGCCTCTGGGGCACTGAAAGCCACTTGAATTTATTTTTCTTTCTTTCTTTTTTTTAAGATTTTATTTATTTATTTGACAGAGAGAAACACAGCGAGAGAGGGAACACAAGCAGGGGGACTGAGAGAGGGAGAAGCAGGCTTCCCGCCTGATGTGGGACTCCATCCTGGGTCTCCAAGATCATGACCCGAGACAAAAGCAGTCGCTAAACCAACCGAGCCACCCAGGCGTCCCTATTTTTCTTTTTTAAAAATATTTTTTTTATTTATTTGAGAAGACAGAGATAGAGCATTTTATGAGAAGGAAGGAGGGGAAGAAACAGAGTCCCTGCTGAGCAGAGAGCCTGATGCCGGACTCAATCCCAGGACCCTGGGATCATGACCTGAGCTGAAAGCAAATGCTTAACCAACTCAGTCACCCAGGCGCCCCAGACCTTAGCATTTCTAAGAATTCTTTTTTTTTTTTTTTTAGTTTCTCTCTTGTGTTTTACTTCCTTCCTTTCTTTTCTTTTCTTTTTTAAGATTTTATGTATTTATTTGGCAGAGAGAGCACAAATAGGCAGAGAGGCAGGCAGAGGGAGAGGGAGAAGCAGGTGGGGAGTCCAACGCGGGGCTCAATCCCAGGACTCTGGGATCATGACGGGAATGGAAGGCAGAAGCTTAACCGACTGTGCCACTCAGGTGCCCCATTGTGTTCCACTTTCATCTGTGAAATTTCATAAAGCCAACTACTTGAAGCCATACTGAAATTCCCTTTTTGCGACAAATGGCTACAAATATTAAAGGTTTCCTCTAAATGAATGCTGAAGAATCCGGTAATTCTGACCGCAAGTTATGCAGTTACCAGACTCAAACATGCAAACAGAAATGGACTTTGGAATGCAAGAAGTTAAATGAACAAGTTTGGTTTTCTCTATGGCTCATGACTAAACATTCCTCTTTTTTGCTCAAATATGCTTCTCGTTTGTATTTAGTTTCTATAAGTGCTTGATTTTTTCCTCCTTGGTAATATGATAATGTGTTAAGAGTATATATATTCTTGTATATATATTCTATGTATATATATATGTATATATATATATATATACATATATATATATATATATATATGCGGGCGCCTGAGTGGCTCAGCTGTTTAGATTCTGCCTTCAGCTCAGGTCATGTCCTGGAGTCCTGGGATCAAGCCCCACATTTGGAACCCTGCTCTGCCAGGAACCTGCTTCTTTCCTCACACTCCCCCTGCTTGTGTTCCCTCTCTGACTGTGTTTTTCTTTGTCAAATAAATAAAATTTTTTAAATAATAAATAAATAATAAATAATAAATAAATAAAATTAAAAATTAAAAAAGAATATATATATTCCTTTAGAAAAGAAGAAAAACATACAAATGGGTTTGGATGAAAAAAATGTTTATGAAAAATTCAAGAACCCATTCTGAATGCATTCTATTTCCTGGAAGGTTTATAGAGAGCCATCAATATTTTTTAGTAACATCTTTATTGAGACATAATTCACATTGAATAAAATTTAACTTTTTAAAGTGTATGATTCAGTATTCTTTAGTATATTCACAAAGTGTGCAAAAATCACTACTTTATCTACTTCTATAATATTTTAAACACCCCCCAAAAAAAGTCCTTACACAGAAACAGTTTCCATTCCTCCCTTCCCTCCAGTCCCTGTCAAACATGAATCTACTTCTTGTTTTTATGTGTTTGCCTATTGTAGACATTTCATATAAATGGAATTATACAATCAATGGTCTTTTGTGACTGTCTTCTTCCACTTAGTGTTCACTTACAATGTTTTCAAGGTCCATCGATGTTGGATTATGTATCAATATTGAATTCTTTCCATTTTCAGTGCATATATCAGTACCTCATTCCTTTTCGATGCTGAATAATACATCTCATTTTTTATCCTTCAACTGACAGACATTGCTGAGCACTAATCCATTGAGTGGACATACCACATCTTGTCTGTCCATCAGCTGGTGGACATTTGGTCGTTTTCATTTTATTGACTATTATGAATAATGCTATTATGAATATTTGTGTAACAGTCTTTGTAGAAACACATGTTTTCAATTCTCTTGGGAAGAAAATTGTTGGGTTATATGATAACTCTGTATTTAACTTTTTAAGCAGTTGCCAACCAGTTTTCAAAAGAAACTGCACATTCTACATGTCCTCTGGGATCCAGCTTCTCCAAAATCCTTTATGTCTTTATTGACCCTTTTTTGGAAAGATTTTATTTATTTATTTGAGAGAGAGACATGAGTCAGGGGAGGGTCAGAGGGGCAAGCAGACTCCCCGCCGAGTTGCGAGCACACCAAGGGGCTCAGTCCCAGGACCCTGAGATCATAACCCAGCCTAAGATAGATGCTTTACCTTCTGAGCAACCCAGGTGCCCCTTTATTGACTATTTTTATATCATCTTTGAAAAAATTTCTATTTAAGTCCTTTTTATCCTGTTTTAATCAGCTTATTTGTGTTTTTATTGTTGAGTTGTAAGGTGTCTATATATTCTGGATGCTACATTCTTTTCAAAGCTATGATTTGCAATTGTTTTCCCCTGTTATGTGAGTTATATCCGTTCATTGAGTGTCCTTTGAAATACGATTTTTTAAATGTTTATGAAGTTTCATTTATCAGTTTTTTTTTCCTTTGGTTGATTTTTATTTTGGTGACATAACTAAGAAGCCAATGATTAACGCACATTCGTGAAGATTTATGCCTATGTTTTCTTCTAAGACTTCAATAGTTTGAGCTCTTATAATTAAACTCTTCAAGTCATTTTGAGTTAATTCTTGTGCATGGTGTAAGGTAAGAGCCCTACTTCATTCTTTTGCTTGTCGATATCCAGTTGTCTCAGCACATTTAGTAAAGAGACTTTTTCTCCATTGAAATGTTTGGTACCCTTGTCAAAATCCATTGGCAATAAATTTATAGGTTTATTTCTAGAATCTCAATTTCTTTTGTTGATTTATATATTTATCTTTATGCCAGTACTGCATTGCCTTTATTAATGTTGTTTTGTAGTGAAAACTAGCAAATTTATGGTTCATTTTTAAAATGAAAAGAACTTCAGTTGCCAAAGACTTGTTTCTACATTCAGATGAAAAAAATTTTCTAAATCTTCCTTAGCATACTGACTATTTAAAAGTTCAATGTTTTAAAATTCTCCTCATCTCTTTCTTCTTCATAAGAGATTTTAAATGTGATCAATTGTATTTTTACTTGTTTATTATTCTTTATTTCATTCCAGAGAAGATTTAAGGCAGCTTAGACAAATTCTCTTATGCCACACATATTTGCTTATTTTTCTGTTTGGGAAGAAATAAAAGATCTGGTATTCCTCATTTATTTCTTTAAACATTTTATTCATTTATTTGACAGAGAGAGAGAGAGCATAAGCAGTTGGAGTGGCAAGCAGAGGGAGAAGCAGGCTTACCACCAAGTGGGGAGCCCAACGTGGGACCTTATCCCAGGACCTGGGAATCATGACCTGAACCGAAAGCAGACATCCAACTGACTGAGCCACTCCAGCACCCCAGGTATTCCTCATTTAAATACCAAACCAGGGGTGCCTGGGTGGCTCAGTTGGTTAAGTGACTGCCTTCGGCTCAGGTCATGATCCCAGAGACCCGGGATCGAGTCCCACATCGGGCTCCTTGCTTGGGGGGAAGCCTGCTTCTCCCTCTCTCACTCCCCCTGCTTGTGTTCCCTCTCTCGCTGTGTTTCTCTCTGTCAAATAAATAAATAAAATCATTAAAAAAAAATACCACACCGAACTACTATCTTGCCCCTTCCTCGCCCTCATCCTTATCATGAACATGAAATCTGCCTCAGACCTAGCTTTCCAAAGACTCAATAGGCAAGGAGAAAACCCTACAGACCTGCGAGCTTTCTTAGATTTACCTGAGCATAGGACCTGAGTCAGCGCTGTCTTCTTTTCTGTTCATCTTAACCTCCATAGCTCCCCACAGTTCAGCCTACTAGTTGATCAAAACTACAGGACCCTCTCATCTTAGTTTCTGAGCCAATACAGATGGAATCAGGTCATATAAGCAATCATGCTCCTTACCCCAACCTGTCCCTCAATTCTCAGTTTGCATTTTGTGGAGCTTGGAATGTTGTTGCAATTTACAACTGTGTTCTTATGGTCCTGGCACAGGTATTAAAGTCATATGTGGCCTCCTGCACTGACCCTCAGCTCTGGAGGTTGGAATCTAGATTCAGAATCTGAGGTATGAGGATGATTCTGGGCTTCTGCGTATCCCCTGGATTATAGAAGTTTCCTCAAGGACAGTAAATAAGACAATGCTTCTTCTCTCAAGGAGCTGATAATTCCATTTCCTCTCAAAGGAAAGTAACAGCTTTGCATTCCAGCCTACTTGACCAGAGCCTAGTATCTTAACTGGCCCTTGTGGGCTACTTATCTGGAGTAAAAAAAAAAAAAAAAAAAAAAGCGTGTTTGGTCCTTTGCAGCAAGAGGGGCATCATAAAGCTGCAATAGAGCAGAGACCAACTACTAATTTAGGACAAAGGTCTGGTGGGAGAGGTTGATGGGAATTAGCCCACCTACTGATGTTGGGCTGAGGCAGTTTTGATACTAGTCCTGACTTTTGAGTCTGTAAATGAATGTCTAAATATATTAGTGAACCATAGCAACATGAACTTCAGATGGTATGGTTCACACCTGAGAGACTGGATCTCCTTGATGTCCCTTACAGGGGGACACCAGAGCTCTCCTTTCAGGAAAGTATTATTTCACTGTTCGATAACTCCTCCATTTCTTAATATAGTCTAAGACTAGAAATATCTGAAGTGCAAAGGAATAATTTATTGAGTGGAATTTTCAACTAAATGTTTACATATTATGGACAACAATCTATGTGTGAGAAATGTATATGTATTGGGAGAAATGATAGATAGGCGTAAGAATTAGTAGGAGTAAATGTTCCTATTTGTTAAGAATGAAGTATTAGTTACTCATGCATTACTGTTTCAACAACTATTTATTCAGCATCTACTATGTGCTAGCCTGTTCCAAGCACTGGGGAGCCAACACTGCAAGAAACAGGCTAAAAAGTTTGTTGACAATAAGGGATTTTAAATGAGCTCCTTTTTCCTCAAAATTTTATGCTAGGAAAAATAAGTCATAAATGAACCCCAGAGGCAAAGGTGTTTTTTTTAAGATTTTATTTATTTATTTGAGAAATAGAGATAGCATGAGGGGGGTAGATCAGAGGGAAAAGCAGACTCCTCAGGAAACCCAACACAGGACTCAATCCTGGGACTCCTGGATCATAACCTGAACCAAAGGCAGTTGCTTAACCAACTGAGCCACCCAGGCACCCCAAGAGGTGAGGTTTTAAGGGTAATCAGAAAAGCAAGATTTGCAGAGGTAGAAAAACCTGAGTTTGAACCTGCCTCCATTCACTACCTGGGTGACTTTGGCCAAGTTAGTTAACCTATGTAAGTTAGGTGCTTTCTTGAAAACATAAATTTCCCTATGTAGCAATCAGAAGTGTTAATAACTATTTTGAAGTGTTACCGGGAGCATCCAATGAAGCAACATATGTAAATTTATTAGTACCAGGACAGGATGTGCATCACATTCTTTCCTTATAAGAATAGCAGAGGCAGCCAGACTTTTGGTTCTTTCAGCACCAGGCACTCTTTTCCATTATCTTTATTCTGAAATGGCACCATCTTTCCCTCTCCTTTTGCTAAATTCATTTCAATTGTGTTTTTAGGACTCCAAATTCAGTTCCCCTTGCAGGAATTTATCGAGTATCTACCCTTGGGCAGAAAACATGCCAAATTTCCAAAAATACAAACACAAGTTACTGATTTCTCTTCTCATGTTTCTCATGGTCTAGGAGGAAAAACAGGCAAAAACCCACCCCAATTCTTTCCAAGATGGCACCTGGGCAATAACACAGAATCACAGAGTGCTGTGATAGGACATAGGAGGGGTGTCTAAGCAAGACTGGAAGGAAGGAGGTTCAGTGACGGCTTTCTGAAGCGATGATATAAAGAACAACCTGTCATTTTTGCCAAAATATGGGGATTTGTGAAGCTAGAATTCTGCTCATCATAAGCCAAAGGTGGATCACTTAAGTTTCTGGAACAGTACCCCGACATTCATTTCTAACCATGCCATTTATGTAGCAACTCCTCCAACACACTTAATCAAGAAAAGGCGTCTTTTGATTCATTGAAGAGAACAGGCATTTCCATTGTAGCTTCAAAGTCAGTGATTTATGCTTATACTTTTAGAGATGTGCCATGATATCATTTGGTAGTTCTCATTCTTGGCTGCATGGTAGAATAGCCTGGGAGAGGAACTCAAAAGCCCAAATGCCTTACTCTCACCCCAAACAAATTTAGTCAGAATCTTTGGGAATGAGACCCAGATCTGTGAGTTCCCCAAGCAACGCAAATGCACGGTGAATGTTAAAAATAAATGGTATAGTCAGATAAACAGCTTTCACAGGACATGTGGTCTCTTCATGGTTCAATCATGAACTTAACCTTGTGACCTGAGTGAATCATTTCATTTTTCTTGTCTTTAATTTCCTTGTCTGCAAGATGAGATGACCCACAAGGTCTAACATCCTCATACCATGGCTCCTTTCCTTTATTTCTGGACAGTATTTCTTCTACTCACTTACCAGAGTACAAACTTTGGTATTTTGATTGCTCTTCTATTTACTTGATTCAAACACATGGTGATTCTCAAACTGATTTATACTGTGGATGAAAATTAACATTCTCAAGGAACAGATTTGGCCAAAGAAAATTTTTCAGAGACTTATGTAATAAAATCAAATATAATAACACTTGAGAGAACAGTTTTTCATGTAATGAGAGAATCCAGACTGTGATATATTGGAAGGGGTTACTCTCCAAGGAGCAATACGATGATAAATGGGGGAGAGTTTGGACAGCCAGACTCACTACCTACTTAGAACTTAGCCTAAAGGAAAACTGAGCTTCTGAGGTGCTAAATATGCTTTCTGTTTATATTTCTGGAAAGGTGAAGACCCTGAGAGAACTTGTTGTTTTACATCTCATAAAAATATATCTGAAATATATACAATGGATCACATATAGGTGGTTGTGGCTATAATTCTGTAAAAGAAATTAGAATTATTTTAAAGATAGAACCTCTGAGGCCTGTAAATTACTGTTAGCATTAAGAATATCATCATCTATACTAAAAGTTTTTTGTTTAAGATTTTATTTATTTGACAGGGAGAGAGATAGTGAGAGCGGGAACATAAGCAGGGGGAGTGGGAGAAGGAGAAGCAGGTTTCTTGCTGAGCAAGGAGCCCGATGCAGGGCTCGATCCCAGGACCCTGGGATCATGACCTGAGCCTAAGGCAGATGCTTAACACCTGAGCCACCCAGGCACCCCTGTACTAAAAGTTTTGAAAAGAAAATCTAATGCCCTGAAATGGCCAGATTATCATTAATGTATTCCCAGAGAAAGATATGGTTGATAAGTCAGAATGCTTGTCCGTTGTTCCAATCTTTAAGGTCTATAGTCAGTGCTGTTTATAGCGCTTTACCCAGTGGTGGCAAGAGGAAATCATTGATGGGGAATACAGCGTGACTGGAAAGAAAGCAGAAATGCCCAATCCCTTAATTGGCTTTTGTCCCCTAATTCAAGGTTATCCAAAGTGGAAATAGTCCAAGAAACATAATAATAAAGGAACTGAAATCCAAGGTAATTGAGGGGATAGAAGTACCCAGCTTCTTGAGGGGAACTCAAGTTTCCAGGTCCAGATAAATTAGTTCTCAGCCTGAGAGAATAGCTTATGGACTATGAAAGACAGGTGGTTTGGATGCTGAAGGTCACGGAGAAGTTTAGAGGGTCGAGAAATAGGGAACACATTTTCTCATGCCTTTCTGCCACGGTAAAAATATACAAAGCTATATACACTGAGGACACAGTGGCCTAGTAGAATAAGAAGGGACTTTGGAATGACACATGGCTTCACATCGGTTACACCACTGTGGCCTGGAGGAAACCACTTTAATTTCTGAGCCTCCATTTTCTCAAGTGTAAAATGAAAATAAAATGCCAAGCTCAATTTTTTGCTGAAGAGATAGAAGATCATGTATGAACTGCCCAGCAAAAAGCTTGGTATGCGGTAGGCATTCAATAAATAACAGTCCCTCTAATATTAAAATAGATAGGACCTTAGGTTTGACTATTTCTGCACTCATTCTTAAGTTTCTGGGAGCCCTGAAGAATAACTGATTGTGAAGATGCATTATCTAATCACCAATACATCCTTTGACTGAGTTGAATAACTACTTTCTGAAGTTTTTTGGTGATATGGAGTCAGACAAGATTTTTCACCTCCTAGGGACAGACATTTTATTTTTTTAAAGTAGTATTAAACTAATGTTTTGGATTCTCTCTGTGGTTAAAAAAGTCCATTTTCCGGGCTGCTTGTTTAAAATAAAATAAGAGTTAGTATTTCTTTCATCTCATTTTGTTTTCCATGTAACCTCGCAACTTCTTTTGCCATCTTTTTTTGGTCACCTATGCGTTCTCTCTCTCATGGGATGGTGCTCAAGAGTGATGATATATGTGTGTATTTTGGAAAGCTAATTGGGAGGAAATGTAAAATAAAGATGTAAAATATTGCTCACAACAAGCTTATTTTGAAGCTATAAGGCACAAAGGTCTTAATGACATAGTACAAGAAGACTGCTCACAGACTAAAAATAGATGTGATTGGAAACATGCTGTGTTTTTTCTCTAAAGTTTTGCTCTGTAATTTGGGTCCAGTGCTGGAAAATTCCTGCCTTCTGAAGGGTATGTAACTCTCTATTGAACAAAACAGGCACTCAAAATAAATGTGCATTTAACACATATGCGAATGAATGAAGAATGTATTTTATAATCTGGTACAAAAATAAGCAGTGAGTAAAATTGTGTGGGTGATCTTCACTGCCGCAATTTCAAGCACTGTTTAGTGACCAAAACTCAACATATCTTGGCATCAGGATATTGTAGATAAATTGCCCCTGAATTAAGGGGAGCAAAACAAACTCTTCAAAACATTTCTTAAAATACATTTGAATTCAAAGCATGAAGACCTGGTGTTCATATGTCAAAAAGACAAGTTACTCTAGTCCTAGGCTTGTCAACAACTGGTTTTGTAGTGATTCACTCAACATCTCTGAGTCTCAGAGTTCCTGTTTATAAAATTTAGGGACTTCCAACCAATCATCCTTAAGTTCCCTTCTAGCATTTTTTGCAATTCTACAATTCCACCGAAATTATATATGCTTAAAATGTATATAAATTTATACATAGACCCCCCAAATCATTAAGATGTCAGTCAACTTTTCTCAAAAATAAATTTTATATATATTTGTGTGTGTGTGTGTGTGTGTGTGTGTGTGTGTGTGTACAGGTATAGATCTAGATATGTTATAATTCTGTAATACCACTAAATAAGTGTTGTGTACTTGCTCACATGTTATCAAAAATTAGGGCTAAAGTGTCCAATGATTCTGGTCTGTCTGCTGAATTCCAGGGAGCACAACCTGCCTACATTTATGGTGATGTGGTTGCACTGACCTCAGGAGTCTAAAACTAAATGAAGTCAAGAAGCCTTCTCTTTCTCTTCTCTCAAACAAGGTCAAATTAGACCTTTCATCTTATAATTCTGATGTGAGGAAGAGAGAAGAAGCACAGCCTCTTCAAACCAAAGCAATAGACCAGAGTTAAGATTTCTGAACTTCCTAGCCTTGATAAATTTGGACAGGACATAAGTGGGCACTTTTCTGATAGACATGTCCACCAGTAAATATGAAATTGTCCTAATAAATAAAGTATAACAAAGACAACACTTTCTGACATAGTTCCATGACAACATGTAGAAGTCTAATGAAAGACGCTACAAACAGTGTTGCTTTCACAAAAGTATTCTCTTTGGGGAATCAGTATGTAAATTGGAAAATGGTTTTTGGGTCCCCTTTGTTGAGTGTAGGCTCTTAAAACAGTATTGGGATCGTAGTAACCATGGTATGTGAATAATGCTGCTATGAACATTCATATATTTTTCAGATATATGACTTCATAGAAGGCTTGTCTTTTTTAAAGAAAAAATATCAAGGTTCTAGAACTTATACTTTGGAAAATACCAAAACAGATTAAAGAAATACTTTTCAAATCTCCCATTTTACAAAGGAGGAGACTGAGGTTTAGAATATTTTGATATTATATATGAGACCATATGGGAAGATCCTTTTCATCTAAGAAAACTTTGAATGAGAGAGTTATGCCTGTAATGGGCATAGCTTCCATTTAAGGAAAAAATATGTCATAACTCATCACTTGAGCATCAGAAACAACCCGATGTCTGAACATTTCAATTTAACATGCAAAGGCATTAACTATATTCACATTCCAAAATCTTTTATTTTTGATGTTCTAATTTATTTATTGTATACATTATTCCATTGTATGTGACTTGATAATTGTTACTCAAGCTCACAACTAAACTAAAGTCGTACTTCTCCCTATGATGAGCTCAGCGTGGTAGGCCATGAGGTAAAAAATTTAAATTCTCGACTCTATCTACAATATGTAATCAGAAACAAAGTGGTTTAATTAGTTTCTTGATTGTGTATAGTTTCATATAGAAAATAATAGTGAAGACATCATTTCTATGTTCATTTTTACCTATACCTTTATCTTTTATGGTCCACAATTTCCTATTTGCCCACATCAACAAACCAACAATAAAAACTGATATTTTGAAGATCTGTCTTTCTATCCTATGTATATTACTTTTTTTCTAATTAAAGTGCCTCTTTTTATTGACACATGCATTAATCTTACATGCTAACCAATAATAGAAATACACCCATTGAGATGGTTCATGAAGAGATGGCATTTCCCCTGAAATACACCTATGAAATATTCAGCCCGCTCTTATTTTTCTTTTAGAATCATAAAAAAAATAATCTTTTGGGAGACGCAAATTAGCTCAGGTACTGAGAGTGAGCACTTCATTAAAATGTTGCTGGGTAATAAGCATGCTGAAATGCCTCAAGTGTAAGTAGATGGTGCAGATGGGTAATTTGAATATGCATATATTCTTGCCTTTATGTTGTTCTGCCCTACTTAAACCACCATTCATTTGAGTTAATGGCACAGCATCTCTATCCTTTCCTACATCGCATCCAGAGTTCAGGCTGAAATTATTCCTCTGTTCTGTATTATGGATGAAAGATTTGAGTAGGATTTTTTCTTCTTCAGTGCCAGTCTTAATAACATGAAACTGAAGCATCCACGCTCACCATTACACCTAGGGAGTGTGGGTGTTCTCACTTAGATAATCTCACTCACACTGCCTGGTATCTCTTTTTAGCCCATAAAACATCTGGCCTGACTGTTGATTACCATGGTTCCAAACTCACAAATAAACCTGATGAATTCTCTGCATACTAGATCATGTCAGATTTCAGTAAACTATCATCTTGTGACATGTAGTCATTGCAGGCTACCCAATAGCAGTTCAATCGCAAACAAAGTAGTGCCCAAAAGGAAATTAACTGAATTCTCCCAACGTGCCAAATTCCTCAAAGTAAGTACAATTCTTTCTAAAACAAATAGACACAAGGTGATGACATGAGAGGACAATAATGAAATGTAATAAGAGTTTAAGTCAATTTGCTCGTTTAGTTCATTCCGTGTCTTTTCTTTTCTTTCTTTTTTATTGTGATATATTAGTTACCATAAAATACATCACTAGTTTTTGATGCAGTGTTCCAAGATTCATTGTTAATGTACAACACCCAGTGCTCCATGCAATACGTGCCCTCCTCAATACGAACCACCAGGCTCACCCATCCCCCCATCCCCTCCCCTCAAAAACCCTCAGATTGTTTCTGAGTCCACAGTCTCTTATGCTTCGTCTCTCCCTGAAATTTGCCCCAATTTACTTTTCCTTTCCTTCTCCTAATGTCCTCCATGTTATTCCTTATGTTCCACAAGTAAGTGAAACCGTATGATAATTGACTTTCTCTGCTTGACTTATTTCACTCAGCATAATGTCCTCCAGTCCTGTCCATGAGAAGAAGCTTGGGGGAGCATATATCCCTATATAAGAAGTTATGGAGTACTTTTTATTTATTTTTCCTTCTCATAATAGAGAGAAAAGAACATTGCTCTAGCTCTTCTTAACATTTGCTCTTCCTTGCAATCTCTGGAATTCCTACTGTGAACCAGAATGCTGAAACAATTAACATGCACACTTTTGTCCTAGTCGGTCTCACATTTATTAAATTAGTAAATGTCATGACTGGATTGCACTATTTGTCTCTCTGGAAAATGTCTTTCTTTTCCTCTTTGTGTCCTCCTTCATTTACACTTTTCCTAATGCTAATACCCATTTCTAACTTAGATCTTGGGTTTTAATCCAAGGTTGAACAGATGCTGGGTAAGATTTTTGTTTTTTAAGTTCTTGGGAAGAGCAGCAGGCCAGGAAGTGGAGGGGAAGAATTAGAAAGACTGGAATGACGGAAGGAAAGAGAATTCCATTGCCCACAACTGCCTATTGACCTCCAAGTCTCTCGTCAGTGTGATCCTGAGCCATAAATGTAATTATGCTGTTAGTATGACATGCGTTAGAGAAGTACAGAGGAAATGGGGCTAATCAAAGAAGCTATATCTGTGGTCTTAAGCCACTTATGTCTAGAAAAAGAGAAGAAGAATTTTTCTGAACTTTGCATTCAAAGCAACTTGACCAAGTTCATCAAGTGTGTTCAACAAAAAGCTTTGTATGTTTTTGGAAGTTAGCTGAGGTCGAGGAGTTTTCCAAGATACAAGCAACTGCACTGCAACTCAAAAGAGCACAAAGAGGGTGCCTGGGTGGCTCAGTGTTTAAGCCTCTGCCTTTAGCTCAGGTCATGATTCCAGAGTCCTGGGATTGAGCCCCACATCCAGCTGCCTGCTCAGTGGGAAGCCTGCTTCTGCCTCTCTCACTCCCGCTGCTTGTGTTCCCTCTCTGGCTGTGTTTCCTCTGTCAAATAAAAAAAAAAGATCACATAGACCAGGATGCCTGCGTGGCTCAGTTGGTTAAGCGTCTGCCTTCAGCTCAGGTCATGATCCTGAGGTCCTGGGATCGAGTCCTGAATCAGGCTCCTTGCTTGGCAGGGTGCCTACTTGTGCCCTTTGCCTGCTGTTCTCCCTGCTTGTGTTTGCAATCTTGGTCTCTCTCTCTTTCTCTGACAAATAAATAAATAAAATCTTAAAAAAAAAGATCATGTGGACATCATAATATGCCTGAAATTTGAAATTCATTTTTCAATAAAAATACAGTTAAAAATTAGTAAAGTTTTTTTTTTTTTTAGGGTTTGTATTTCTGAGAAGATGTAGATTCTCTTTTTCTTAACTATTATGTTCAGTTAGTTCTTAATTTCACATGTTGCCAGTTGGGTGCACTTGGAGACATAGGTGTTCTATTGGAAGTTTGGAATAGAATGCACATTTATGGAGGAGGAGCGAGGGCAGCTGGACAGGGTAGAGGGAGAAGTGGAATTGTGGTGGTCACCACAAAGGTCTCAACTTATCTCCTGGGGAGCTCTGGAGCTGGAATGGCTTTTCAGAATAATTTCAAATGGAGACAAATGGTGGGATCTTGCACTTTGACATTGACCAGTCATTGGACGCAAGCTGACCTTGAGGAGAGGGCATGATTTGGGTGAAATGATCTTTGCCCAGGGCCAAATCCCATAAAGGGACATCATTGGAGGCCAGTCAATATTGCCAGAGCTGGGGAAATGAGGGCTTCACAATCAAAATGGAGCCAAAGGTGAGCTGAGCTGCTGACCACAGCATCCACTATACTAACCCACAAAAGTGGCTTTCATCCTTCATATATTTGCACTGTCATAATAATGATATTATCCTTGATACATGTGGGCCATGTAAGAAGAGAAGGAGCTAGCATTAAGCAACATTTCAAAGGAGTCAATGATCACCATCCTCATCCTTCCTTTTCCATCTGTGCACTCATTCCTCAGGCAGTAGGTTCTCAATGTCCCAGACTACTTTCCCACACCCTGCACTCCACCTACGCATGGCAGTGTTCCGCTCTTACTGACTCTATCCCATACTGTGCTCCTGTTCTAAAATCACCAACTTGCGTTTCACACTCACACTTTTCAATTCTCTCAGGTAGCACGACTGAGTTAAAAATGGAAGCAATTGTACTGATGATATCCACCAGAATGTATGAAAGCCTAAACGGCTTTCTTCCTTTCACTAACATCTCCATTTTTAAAAGAAGCTGTGGGCGGCGCCTCAGTGGCTCAGTCAGGTAAGTGTCTGCCTTTGGCTCAGGTCACAAGCCCAGGATCCTGGGTTTGAGTGCCATGTTGGGCTCCCCATGCAGCGGGAAGTCTGTTTGTCCCTCTCTCTTCCCTCTGCTTGTGCTCTCTCTCACTCACTCTCTCAAATAAATAAAATCTTTTTTTTTTTAAAGAAGATGTGGGAAACCTGACCGAATTCCTAACTGATAGACTTTCACGTAGTATAATTAAGGGAAATGAAGATATGAAATTTAGAAGCAAGAATTTATTGGCCCTTGAGTTAGCCCTCCTAAACTGATTCCATTTAGAAGTACTTTAGAGCTCTTCTAAAAAGACTTCACTCAATTCTCCTCAAAAATATGGCAGACCTTTTTCTCAAATTCTTAAGAAAAGATAATCCTTCAGTTCATAGACTTGTACTTGAGGGTCACAGTAGCTTTGGTTGTTTGTTTTTAATGAAATTCCAGTTAGTTAACAAAGAGCGTTAATTTGAGGATCAGGTATACAATATATTGATTGAAGACTTCTATACAGTGCCCTGGGGTCATTCTGACAAGTGCCCTCCTTCATCCCCATTATCTACTTCCTCCTACCCCTCACCCACCTCCCCTCTGGTGACCATCAGTTTCTTCTCTAAAGTTAAGAGTCTGTTTCTTGGTTTGCCCCTCTCTCTTTTTTTTTCCCTTTGCTCCTATGTTTTGTTTCTGAAATGATACTGATGTAATTCCACAAGTTGATACATTGTGTTATGCTCCCAGTATAGTTCCCATCTGTCACCATATAACACTATTGTAATCCCACTGACCATATTCCCTATGTTGTACCTTTTATCCCCATGACTTAATTCATTCCATAACTAGAAGCCTGGACCTCTTCACCCATGTTGCCAACCCCTCTATTCCTCTGCCCTCTGGTGACCATCAGTTTGTTCTCTGTATTTATAAGTTCTGTTTTTGATTTTTGTTTGTTTATTCATTTTTTTTTTGGTGGTACAGTATTTTATCCTTCACAGAACAATCGTGTTTTTTATACAAAAAGCTCAGTGGTTTTAGTGACAAAAATATATTCTAGCAAGTTCAGTATTAAAGACTGCACTCAACTCATCCACAATGAGAAGTCAGATGGCAATTCTGTTGTAGACCTAATTAAAAATTTTGTTGAGGAAATTGATTTTTAAAAGCCTAACATATGCCATTTTGTTAATAAATTTCAGTAAGAATATGATTCAATTTCATCTAAAAGAGAATTATGAAATTAACCAAAAATAACATGCCAGTGATTTTAATGAATATTCACCCAAAGGGTCCTTTATGCTTGCACCCTTTTGTTTCATCATGCATCTTTTTTGGTTTAAAAATAATTGCCCAACTTTACATTTTTTGAGGATATTGTGAGAATATCAAAATCTCTCAGCAAATTTCATTCATTGTTGAATGTAACACACATTTACTAAGTGCTTATGTATTATTTGGGGAACTGCCAATATTGGAACAATCCTATACTAGACATAATTATAGCATCAAGTTGGGTAGTTGGGCACATGGCAAAGATCACACTCAGCACATCAGAGAAAAAAACAAATATCTAAGCAAAACTAGGGCAATTCTCTAGGTTAACTACATACAGGTTTTATAGTATAAGAATTACTTATTCCAAAGGTCTTGTATGGATATGGTACATAGAATTCACTTTCTCTCTAGTGAACAGTCAAACTCATAAACCTGTTTCTCTGTCACCTGCCCTTCTTCTGACTTAACAGCATTTACTGAGTAGTTTATATACCGGATAATTTTATTCACTATAATTTTAGTCACTATAGCCAAGGTCCCCAGGTCCTACAAGTTTTTCCAGAACCCCCCAGATTTATTTGCAACATTAAAGATAAAAACTTTTGGCACCCATTGAAGAAGGAAAAACTTCAAATAGGGATTATTAAATGCTTAATCAAATGTTCACAAAATATAGCATTAAGTCAACTTTATTATTTGTTAAATTTAATATTCATAAAAATCTAATTGCACTTGAAAAAATTTATGGTTTAGATCTTCTCATTTAGAAAAAAATTCCAAATGTGGATAATGATTGCAGAGAAATCACAGTCAATAAATAAATGAATAATTTGCAGATAATTTCTTCATACAAAATTGCTTCAAAATTCTTTTAAAATGTTAAGTGAAAAAAATAAAATGTAGAGTGTTTGGGCCCCACAAAGTTATTAAAATTATCCTGTATGCACGTACAAAGCACTGTTCTAGATAGCTTACATAGATTATCTAAATTGGTTACAGCACTTCAATTTAATTCAATTTGAAGAACCTTTGTTGAAATGTATTAGAATTGCAGAACAAGTTCTCAAGGTGTATACATTATATAAATTGAACTTCATAAATTCTTCTCAATTCAGTTTAACAGCAATTTATTCTCTACTCTGTGTCTGGTACTGTGCTAGCTATTCTGGTACAGAAATAAAATGGTTATATACCCTGCTCTCAAGGAGCTCAGAGATCGACAAGAAATGCAGACAAGTAAGTAAAAATGTGTATGAGAATGCGGTGAGTGTTATTTTATAGGTAAGCGTGGTAGTCTGTGACATCATCTAGGAAGGAAACTTATTCCAGATTTGGAGCAACAGAATGGGCTTCATGGAGGAAGTCACCTCTAAAATTGAAACCAGTGGGACAAACTGAAGGTCGTCAAGGAAAGGGGGTGAAGAAGGGCTTGAAATTTCCAGAAAGAAGGAGGAAGAGCACATGCCAGTCACCGGAAAGGGAGAAAGTGGTACATGGAGATGACTGATCAGTAAAAAGGTGTGCTTCTGTGCCCTCTAAATAGGTACAGGGAGTGTCAACCATGTGGCCAAAGGCAAACAGAAATCCCTGAGGACCCATCAGAAGATTTTTGCATCAAAAACTGCCTTTGCTCCAACGGAACCAAACCTGTTAAAGGAAAAGCTGTCAAGGGGCGCCTGGGTGGTTAAGTTTGGTTATACATCTGATTCTTGGTTTTGGCTCAGGTCAAGATCTCATGGGTTATGAGATTGAGCCCGAGTTGGGCTCCATGCTGAGCTTGGGATTCTCTGCCTCTCCCCCTGCTTCTGCCCCTCCTTCTCCTCGTGCTCTCTCTCTCACAAATAAGTAAATAAATAAATACAATCTTAAAAAAAGTAAGTAAATAAATAAATACAATCTTAAAAAAAGGAAAGAAAAGTTGCCAAAAATCTGCATTAGGCAAATGTACCAAGAAACTAATGTCTCCACCTATATATTCAACTTTATGCCTTCTCAAAATGTCAGCTGTTACATAAACATGACCTTTGAAAGAAGCGATTTGATTAAGGATTTCAAAATCATTCAGTGAAACAATGATCCAACTGCATCATTGAAATGAAAGTGAATGGTCCATGCAGAGCCACTAATATGAGCCATTAGCCATATTGTGCCTTCAGGAGAATCATATGACCTTCCAAAGTCGATCTGGGCTTAAATGTTCTAGGGACCCATCATGTAAAGTGTAACTGACAAACAACTTCTCTTAGGCAACAGGGGCCCACATTAAAAAAAAAAAAGAAAACTTAGGTGGTGATATCTCATAAGAGCCAAGTTGCTTGTATTACAATTTCAGATTACAAAATAGCAACTTGAAATAAGTATGACTGCTGGATGACAATTCTTCATGGGTTTCTTCATTGCATTTCTGCATGTCCTTAGAACAGAAGAACTGATTGCCTTTCAAATACATTTGTTTCACAAATGTATTTAGAAGATATAGTGTCTCCCTCCAAAGCAAAGGGCAGGTTTGTTTACTCTCCAGTATCAGGAAGATAACGTCTTCTTCTAAAGCAAGCTGGGGCAGGTTTGTTTGCAGCCAAAGAGAAGTGATTAGGGCTTCCTGAGCTTGGGGTTCCTCTAGCGTGGTCATCCTGTGTTACTCTTGTGGTACTTGGGGGTAGGGAAATGGGATGTGAGGTGAACATGATGTTCACACCACCTCCTGTACCTCGACTTAAAAAGTCCTTTGTCTATGACCAGGAATCTAGTGTCTTCTGTCAGCATCCATCAGGCTGTAGCAAGCTAAAACTTGCAAAAACAAGAGTGAAATCTCTGACCCTTCATCATTTTCAATAGTGAGCTTTTCATTTTCATATGTTTGATAACAAATCTGTATTGATAGGATTTATATAGATACTAATTTATTTAAAAGTTTTGCTCAATATAAATAGGTTAAACCTTTTCCTGAGCTGAACTTTCTGACATCACAATTTGCAAATGATGCTTCTCTAATAAGATTAGATATTCATTATAATCGGACAAATTCATTTCTGCCTGGAGATAATGCATAAATCATAGCAATACTATGAAGTAGTGGTTCACCAAGACCAAGTTGTAATATGAGAAACGACTTGTTTTCTCCTGCTGCAGAAGGATTCTTAGTGTTCAATATTAGAATGATTCATAAAATACTTCCTGAAATTTAATTTCTACTCTTAAATGAAGTTAAACCATGACTGTAATCAAGTTCTGAAATTTTATGGGATTTTTTTCCCTGTGGTAAATCATGGGATTCTGAAAAACAAAAACAAATTAACCCAAGCTCTGAATTTCTTTTCCAAATTTCCAGTCACTACAGTCAGCTAACTTGTTTTCCAAATTGACTTTACTACCTTAAATCTATGCATCAGGCATATATTGATTTGAGGTATTTTTTTTTTTGCATTCTGAAACATACTATACTGGGTCCTAGCAATGGTATCAGACTTCGGTTTATGTTATAGAGTGGCGGCACCCCGAAATGGCTGTGTTGTCATTATCGTTACATCAAGCAGGATGAATAGCCATGGAAAAGTGACCAACATCCCATGGTCGAATAGAATCTTAATAAAGGATTCAAAATGTGTGTCTTGAAGGCTACTGACTCTGTAGCTAGTAAGTACCCTCATAACTTTAATTCTGACCTTTTTTCAGAGAATAGAGTTTAAACCTAATTTTTGAAATGACACAAAGTGGGCTAAGCACATAGAAACGTTAAAAATACCAAAAGCCAATAAGGTGTTTATTATTTCATATCTAAAAAGCTGCTAATAAAAAGAACTTCAGTCCAATCACTTTATGACAAAACCTGAAATGTTTAACTTCCAATATTTTACTCATTAAATATGACTACCTTTATTTCTCATACAACAAATAGCTTTGTGTTAGTTATCTTGAAAAAGTCTATATAGACCAAAGCTGAAATCTTCTTTTTCATCATTTTTAAAGAACTTTTTGGGGCGCCTGGGTGGCTCAGTTGGTTGGGTGACTGCTTTCAGCTCAGGTCATGATCCTGGAGACCCAGGATCAAGTCCCCCATCAGGCTTCCTGCTTGGCGGGAAGCCTGCTTCTCCCTCTCTCAGTCCCTCTGCTTGTGTTCCCTCTCTCGCTGTGTTTCTCTCTGTCAAATAAATAAATAAAATCTTAAAAAAAAAAGAACTTTTCAATTGAGAACACAATTATGGTGTTTTGAATTGAAACAAAATTTCTCATCTCATCACCTTTGTTTAAAAA
The DNA here is from genome assembly GCA_004023965.1 of Spilogale gracilis. Taxonomy (NCBI): domain Eukaryota; kingdom Metazoa; phylum Chordata; class Mammalia; order Carnivora; family Mephitidae; genus Spilogale; species Spilogale gracilis. Next base: position 14,071 of record PITA01012730.1, on the reverse strand, counting down.
AATATTGTAGGCTTTCTCTGGAAAAATAATTACAAAGCTTTTCAACACAAGTAGCTTGAATTTAAAATTGGCCCAAGGTTAGGTAAACTTACCAGATTTCTTTTCTAAACAAATGGTCCAGCATTCATATAAATGTACCAAATGTACAACTCTTATAAGAGTCAATAAGCATAGTCTAAGCTTTTACAAGTTAAGTATATTGTGATAGTATGAGTTAAAAATGTAAAGAAGTACAACTCAAGGGATGCCTGGTTGGCTCAGTTGGTTAAGTGTCCAACTTCGGCTAAGGTCATGAGCCCAGAGTTGTGGGATCGAGCCTTGCATTGGGCTCCACACTCAACAGACAGTCTGCCCATTTCTGTTCCTCTGACCTCCCCCTTGCACACTTGTGCTCTCTCTTTCTCTCTCAAATAAATGAATCATATCTTTAAAAAAAAAGTACAACTCAAGTGACTGAATTCCATGGAGTGATACATTTTATTTGCATTACATAATAATATATTTTTTCATTTATTCACAAATTCATTGCCCAGTTACTTACTGGGCAACTGCTATATGTTGGAAACCATACAAAGCTATGAAGATATATCTTTGAAGATATATGAGTAAGACACTGAAGGCACCGTCTCACCTTCAAGGGCTGGTAGAGATTAGGACAATGATAGAGGTATGATAAAAACATGCTATGAAAGCATAGAATAGGGGCACCCAATTCAGTCTGAGGTAATCAGATGAATGGTTTCCTTGGCTGAGTTGTCCAGGAGGCAAGAAAGGACAAGGAGGTATAAGACAGTATCCACGCAAGAAAGACTTGAGAGTCTAACTTATCTAGCTAAAGTAGGGGTGAAGTTACTCATAAAAAGTAGGAGGCAGTGTGTTGTCTATTGGGACCCTCCACAGAATGGCGTTAGCTAGAAATGTCAAAGAACTATTAATCCTTTACCAAAAGAGACTGTGTTTCAGTCTGGAGACTATGACTATTTTTACAGAGTATATTTGCCAATGTTTCTTAGACTGCTCTTATCCATTTTAAAATAGAGTCCATTTAAAATAAAGAAGGCCTAAAAATAAAATAAAATAAAATAAAATAAAATAAAATAAAATAAAATAGGGCCTAGCTCATAGAGTTGTAAGAAAGAACTCCGCAAAGAGAAGGGTTATCACAATATGAATTATAATGCCCATAATGTTTCCAGGTTTGCTTCCATCTAAATCGATGTGTGACCTTGCACAGATCATTTAACCTCTCTGCTACAGATGTCATTGGTAATTTGGGAATCATATCACAAATGTTATAAAAATGTGAAGCTTCATAAAGCACTCTGAGAGACTCCGATCAAGGGATCATAGATGTGTAAAGTGCATTATGATGACGAGAACTTATAATAAATTGTTGCTTGGCTCTTTGCACACTAATTAGAGGTGCGACTTGTTCCAGACTATTAGAGGAGTCACAACTAAGTTGAGGATTCTGTGTCTCATTCCACTGTGGCTTATAAATAGCGTGATCACATAATTTTTGTCCAAACTGGGACATTGCTGATAGGGAAAGAGTACACTAACCAGATGGGACACAGGCATAAATTAGGACCATCCTAGGCAAATGGGAATGTAGTGTCATCCTCCTTACATACATACCCCCTCGTTGTTTGGCTACACATAGTATCATTTACAAAAGCTCAAGGTCCTCTCTGGGAAATTCTGGGCATGATGGTTGCCATTTGTGGAACAAGCTAAAGTATCAAAGCAAGTACGAGGCAACTATGGACATTTTAACAGAGGCACAAGTCCAGTGGAGGAAGATTATTTCCCTCCCCACTTTCAATCCACACTTTCAAATGGCGCTCTCATAGCTACAGAGCCTCCAATCATGTATGCATCTCACCCTCATTCTCAGAAAAGTCCCTGATCTACCAGACGCATTCACTGCATTAACATAACACGTTGGTTCTACTCTCTGTATATAAAACTGTGGCATACTTGAGCTCTGTCTTATGCAAGTCATTTCACAGTTCTGAGCTTCACTTGCCCCATGTGAGAGTCCAAATGTTATATAAGCTTCTTTATGGCTCTGATAATGCTGGATTTTATGTTTTCTTTGTATGTAAGAACGAGAAAGAATATAAATGAAGAAATTATACGTGTGTGTGTGTGTGTGTGTGTATTCTGTTTTACTTGCAAAGTTCTAAAGTTGAAGACTGTTTTTCTTACCTGCTTTTCCTCTCCCACCAATAGACATGCACAGACATACATACACTCGCACCCCATTCATTCTTATGTAGAGGCAGCAGCAAGGAGAAAAGGCAAAGCAGCAGGAAGTAGTGTTGGGGAGGTGTAAGGGATGTTAAAAAATGGAGGAAGGGCACCTGGGTGGCTCAGTGGGTTAGGCCTCTGCCTTTGGCTCAGGTCATGATCTCAGGGTCCTGGGATCGAGGCCCGTGTTGGGCTCTCTGCTCAGCAGGGAGCCTGCTTCCTCCTCTCTCTCGGCCTGCCTCTCTGCCTACTTGTGTTCTCTCTTTCTGCCAAATAAATAAATAAAATCTTTTAAAAAATGAAGGAAGGGAGGAAAAGAAGATTGGGAGGGGAGGGGAGGAAGGCAGAGCCAGGCACAGTGCAGTGAGTAGCCTGCATTGTCATACACGTTCATGATTGCTAGTCATGATCATGGGCTGTGAAGGCAAGAGGAAAGACATGTCTTTAAAAGCGATTTCCATTTTACATTTTCAATTTGTAAAAAAAATAGTTTAATAGTATGCAATCAGTCAATAATTAGCAAGATCATTAAACTCCTACAATAGAAGGAAAGAAGTCGTTAAGTCTTACAGACCTTCCTGGTGGCAATTCTCAAAAGAAGTAATAGTATTTGGTTACTAGGTGCAGTAATCTTGGAGTTCAAGTTCAAAAGACATCTCTCAGGGGTGTCCTCAATAACAATTGGGTTGGGGTAATTTGAGTCATGGGCTCGTTCAAACTAGAATGGCCTTATTTCTGTCAAGAGCACAGCTTTCATGTAATGCAAAATCATAAGACATAGAAAATGATATATAATAATATGATTGGATCCCAGAGATAAGTGTGTTTCATTTACTTGTTTGCAGGCTATCCATTCACTGTTGTTTGAATAGAGCTGATAAATGTAGGCTAATGAGCCTTGAACCAACGACCCAAAGATAGAGGACTGTTTCAGTGTTGAAGAATGCTAATTAAGAAGCAGCAAAGTGGACACACAAAATCTTCAGTCGGCTCCATATCATTAGCAGGGTAATATAGCAAACAATGTCTTGAACTAAGCATCAGGATACCCATACATTACACTTGGTTCTTTCATTTAGGCAAGTAGCATTTTTTGAAGACCTAAGATGTGCCAGACATTATCTCTTGTGTTAGGGAAATAAAAAGTAATGGAATAGAATAAATGGAATAGGGTGGGGAAGGGAATGAATGGGGTGGGGAAGGGAATGAAAAGCTGACAAGGGTACAAGTCAGACAGTGCAGACCTCTGTTTAAGGAGTTAAGGTTTATCCTGAGAGAAGCAGGGTGTTACTGAATGATGTTCAAGCAGATAAGTGACACTTATTTTTGTATATTTGAAGATATTTCTCCAGGTAGAGTATAGAGGAGGTATGGAAGTAAGGTCTCATATGGTATGCCAGAAGGATAACTAGTGAGTGTTTGCAGTGGTACAAGCAAGCAATGATAATGGCCTGGACTAGTTCTCACATATCTTGCTGAACAATTGAATGTTTGGGGAGGGTGGGGGAAGTAAGAGAGAAGAAAGAGTTAAGATTGATTCCCAGGTTTCCAGTTTGGTCAACTGGATTTAGTATGTGAAGTCACATATTGAAATAGGGTACAGAGAAAGAGAAGTCTCCTAGTGGAATGACAAGTTCAGTATTGAACATACTGACACTCTGGTGTCTCTGGGACACTGAAATAGAGATGTTGAAAAGATACTCAGATATAAGGAAAAAGTTCACAACTTAAAATGTAGATTCGGAAGCCATCCATGGAGGGATAAATTAAGCCATAAGAGTAGTTCAGATTACCAAAGAATACTGTGGAGATTGAGAAGAGAAAACAGGCCAGGTCACAGTCTGGAGAACACCAGCATTTAAGAGATACGCAGAGGAAAATCAACCTACAAAAGAAACTGAGAAGGAGCTTGAGGAGAAGCAGGTGAGTGTGGTGTTATGGAAATCTCTAGATTCTCTAGAAAGGAATGCTTCAAAAAGAAGTGAAGACAATACTTTCGGGCACTTGGACAGGTCAAGTTTCCTTTCTTGACCTTGCTATCATCTCTGTACAGTAAGATTGGACTGGATGTATGTTAAAAGTCATCCCATATCTGATCTCCTCTTACAACATAGGAGATCTGAAATGTCTTCCCTTATTTTGACTAATGGGAGGAAAAGCATTCTTTCCAAGATTAACTCCCCAAGAAAAGGCCCTTGAGCCTTGCCATCAGTCTAATCAAAGCTTTTACACCAAGTAACAATGACTACCATTAATAAAATATTAAAGGAAACTAGTACATTAGCAGCAAATAAAAACAATGTATAAATAATAGTTCTATGTTCTTGACCACCTACTAAATGACAGGTATTGCCCTGATTTCTTTTTATACTTTAGGTCACTCACTGCTCATAACAAATAACTATCCAGGGATGCCTGGGTGGCCCAATTGGTTAAGTGGTCAACTCTTGGTTTTGGCTCAGGTCAGGATCTCAGGGTTGTGACATTGAGCCCCATCTTGGGCTCCATGATCAGTGTGGAATCTGTTTGAGGAACTCTCTCCCTCTCCCTCTGCCCCTCCCCTCACTCTCTCAAATAACTAAATCATTTAAAAAAGAAATAATTATCCATATTTTACAAAGATTAAAACCAAACTCTAGATAAAAGTTCACCTAAAGTTCACAGTGTTAATTTACGGTAGAGGTAAACTTTGAAACTAGGTCTACCTAATTCTAGCTATTTCCATAGTGTGAGAAGTCCCAGAGACATCACCTCCTCACTTCCTGCATCTTTATTTCTTATGGAGAATATAAATTCATTTTTCCTTTAACCTACTGTAGGCTACAGCCAGTCCAAATTTCTACTTAAAAAAAAAATCCAAGCCAGTCAAGAAATTGCTCATCTTAATATAAGTCTAGTCTATAAATTTGCGGGAAAATTGTTGCATTTTGTTTCATTTTGTTTTAAAACTTTATCTATTTATTCGTTTCATTTTGTTTTAAAACTTTATTTATTCGACAGAGAGAGAACACATGAGCAGTGGGCAGCAGAGGGAAAGGGAGAAGCAGGCTCCCCACTGAGTGGGGAACCTGATGTGGGACTCAATCCAAGGACCCTGGGACCATGACCTGAGTCGAAGGCAGACACTTAACCGACTGAGCCACCCAGGTGCCCCAAATTGTTGTTTTACAAGATCTGCAGCAGTTGGTATCTTTGGTATCCTGACAAATGTGAGCACAAGCAATGGGAGAGGTGTTATCTTTTAAATCTTTCAATGGTCAGGGGTTATTTGCCTTAACTCTTGCCTTTTCCCTAATCCTTCTGAAACATGAATTTCTTCCTGAATGCCTGTGTCCACTGGGTTCATTTTGAACATGTAAGAAAGCACTGAGGATGGATCTGAATAATAAAGGAGGAGCAGGACAAAACCAGTAAATATGCCCTATACAAGCCACTCTCACACAGGCAACAGTATGAAAGATGATGCATAAAACTACTAGCCAATATTCTGTGTAACACATATGTTTGTTGCCCTAGGGGATATACTGAACTGATAGAAGTGACTTTTATTTGTTATTTTATGCATTTTCAAAAATGGTAGAATTTTATGGGATTTTACATTTTCTCTTGTGTTTTCATTTTTTTTTAACTAAAACTCTTTTTAAAACAATTAACACCACTACCAAAAAGGCCACTTCTAGGCAGTTCCACATTCTATTCCTCCAAAAACTATTTTCGTGGTGTCATCAGTGTGCTGAATGTTCCAAATAAAACTCTCATCTTGATTTTTTTTTTGGTAGCAAGCACCTCTATTCTGAGGACTACGCTCCCACATGGTGAAGGGAGAATCTTTGCCATTTCTATTATATGATTGTCCTCTCCCACTTCTGACCATAGCAACTGATCAAGGATGGACACAGGATCCAGGGTATAACAATTCATTCTTCTCCCCTGATTATTTGAAATTGGTACTCAAAGATATTCATCTCTATTGATGGCTTAAACTGAGGGAGCAACAGCTTATAGGCAGTAGACTATCTTTTTTTTAAAAGATTTGATTTATTTCACAGAGAGAGACAGCTAGAGAGGGAACACAAGCAGGGGGAGTGGGAGAAGGAGAAGCAGGCTTCCTGCGGAGCTGGGAGCCTGATGTGGGGCTTGATCCTAGGACCTTGGGACCACAACCCCAGCCGAAGGCAGATGCCCAAAGACTGAGCCAGGCAAGTGCCCCAATAGGTTGGCTATCTTACACAGGAAGATGGAGAAAGCATAAATATATCAAAAGAACTTGAAGCAGGCAAAAAGACAGAATTTAAAAAGAGCCCATGAGATATGAGGAGATGTCTTAAAGAAAGACAGTGGCCCAAAAGTGAGCACAAGGAAGATTACCCTGGTTCCTAATAGCATGCTCATTTTGGGTTCTCAAACTTCTTAAGGCTGAAATTATCCTTGACCTTGGTTCCTTGAAATAATGTTCCTTATATTTACTTATACTTGTTTGAGTTGGCTTCTATCACTTTTTATCTGAAGCCCCTTGCCGAGATAATGAATTATGACTCTTCTGCCTGGCCTAGAGTGGAACAGCAACAACATAAATTTATTTTTTTAATGATTTTATTTATTTGACAGAGAGAAACACAGCCAGAGAGGGAACACAAGCAGGGGGAGTGAGAGAGGGAGAAGCAGGCCTCCCGCCTAGCAAGGAGCCTGATGTGGGGCTCAATCCCGGGTCTCCAGGATCATGACCTGAGCCGAAGGCAGTCGTTTAACCAACTGAGTCACCCAGGCACCCCAACAACATAAATTTAAATGAAGGCTAATGTACAAGGAGTATCTCAGAGATATAGACTGCTGAAGGAATTGATCTCAGATTTGTGATCTCCTCAGCAGCCAGTAGTCCTTTCACAATATATGTATTTCTATTGTTGTGTGTTGAACAGTGGTCTTTGACCGGTTCCCCTTTGGGCTTGTTGAGGGGAAGGATTAAGTCTGTGGAATCTCTTCTATATGTAAATCCACATCCTACAAGGAGGAGTTCAATGAAAGCCTAAACATGCCTCTTTGGTATTATATTCACATAAAGCTGGATACTCTGTTTTATGGCTATATCAGAGCATCCCAGAGGATGGAGGAAACAGGAGGTCTTCCTTTATGGTCAAGAGAACCCATGAAATCACAATCAAAAGAGGAAGGAAGGAAGACAGGAAGGAAGGAAGGAAGGAAGGAAGGAAGGAAGGAAGGGAGGAAGGAAGGGAGGGAGAGAGGAAGGAAGGGAAGGAGGGAGGGAGGGAGGGAGGGAGGGAGGAAGTAAGGAAGGGAGGAAGGGAGGAAGGAAAGAGAAAAGAAATGAAGAGACAACAGCTTCAATCAGATTGATTGCCTAGGTCAATGCTTAACTTCATTTATGTGCATCATCAATAAAAGTGAGTTCTGACTCATTGGCAATGAAAGCTCTGAGGTAAATTGCCGGGAGCCAGCCCCAGCAACAGTTAGGGTCGAGGGTGAGAGAAGGCATCGGCGCTTTTCGAAGGTGAGGAGACCAAACTTCAAAGATGGTGTAGGGATCTCCTGAAAACACTGTTCTCAGGGCTCTTTATTTATATCAGAGAGTTACATATTTTTTCAGATGGAAACCATATGATCAAAGAGTTTCTTTTAGTGATGGATCATCAATCTTGAGTGACAATAGTGACAATAGTCAATCTTGAGTGACAATAGTTACAATAGTGTTTTTGAGGGTCCTCACGAGAACAGGACATGCCTTGAGTGACAATAGTGACAATAGTGTTTTTTTGAGGGTCCTTATAAAAACAGGACATGCCTTGGGCCCTTGAGGGTCTCACACAACAAAACGGGATGTGCCTATTTCTTTGAAGGGTCCATACAATAAAGCAGGATGTGCCAATTATATCCTAATCTATATACTGATTGATCACAGGCAGGCATGTCCTGAGCAACAGATGGTTTCTGCAAATTCTTATCTCATTAGAATGTTTTACTTCTCCCTGGCATAGGGAAGTGAATGAATGGTCACACAAACAGGAGGTTGCAATGTCCCCGACAATAAATGAGGTGTCTGTTTATGTGTGAATCATGACCTATTAAGCTTTCAATTAAGGCTATTTAACTACTCTGCCTTGATGTTGATTTTCTGTGTATGTTTGTCTCTTCCACATAAGACAACAAGATTAATGAAAAAAATAAAAATAATCCCCAGAATGAAAAAAAAATGGAGTAACAAAGTCATAAAGTTTACCATGTCCCAAAGCCAAGTTCACTTCCTGTCCTTCAAATCTTTTTCATCCCCATGGGCCTTCACTGAATATAGAGGCCATTAATCAGACCTTAGCTCCTGGGTAGCAGAAACAATGCAGTTTTGGCCCCCAGCCAGACAGAATACAATCTGACCTATATTGGCCAATTGGTCTTTTTGCCACTCTCCATGCTGGAAATGATGGGGTCAGGTTGACTGGTGACAGGTGGGGTGATCTACTGAAATTGGCAATGGGGAAAAGGGAGCCACGTCTTCCTCCTTTGGCCTCCCCAGAAACCTTCCAGTGGAGCACAAAGGTTACAACTGGAAGAATGCAGGGTAGCAAGAGGAAAGTGAACAGACCAGTCAATGTCTGCAGGAGACTGCCTCATTAACGTCAGAGTCTGCCAGGTGTGTTAGAAGCAGGTGTCTGAAATAATAATTCACTTTGTCATTCTATCTCCCCCTCAGTGCGAGCTCATCCTATGTGCCATGTCCCCAACCTTGGTTGCCCAACCAAGTCCTTCAGTTAGGTTGGCACAACCAACCCCTCCCACCCCACCTGCCCCGATTATTCTAGGAGCCTTCTGTGGAGTCTCCCAGTCTAGCGCCTCTCCCTCTGCCCCAGTCAATCTTGTTTGCTATTGTTATGTTTCATCTTCCCCAATGTCATTTTCTTTACATTTATCTCATCTGAACTCACCTACAACAGATTCTTCTCAGCCACTGAACCAAACTGAATTTCTTCCCTCTGCTTCCTTTCTGTAGACCACCTTCCTGCCCCCACCCCACCCCCACTCCACCACTGCTTTTCTCATCCCACCTTTCATAATTTCACCATCAGCCTTCCCCTTACAGGCAAACAGGTGCCTTGCTTATAGTACAAACAGGGCAGTTGTGGATCAGAGGATCTCTGCGAGGCATTTCCATTCCTATTTATTTATTTGTTTGTTTGTTTTTCTGGTGCAAAAAGGTGATTTTATTAAAGCATGGGGACAGGACCTGTGGGCAGAAAGAGCTGCTTTCCATTCTTTTCGCCATCTTTAAAATAAAGGTTGAGCAGAAGGGAAGTGTTGAGGAGGAAAGAGCAGCGAAGGAGGCAAAGCACCGAGACAAATCCTAGTGCGACTGAAGCCAGCTACCAGACTTCCTCTTGCTACCCTGTGATTGTCTCCCACCCTCCCAGTGTTGCCAGGGCCACTGGGCAAAGATGGTGTTTATGAAATACCAACTATAACCCACACTATGTATGTATGCCACTCATTGACACCTAATAGCCTTTGAGGCTGGGACTGGAGCCCTCTACCTTACACATGAGGAAAGTAAGGGATTATCTGTCTCCGAATCCAGTGCCCTTCCCCTTACTGTGCTCTCTTCTTAAAGGAAGTAACATGAAATTGATCTACATTGATGAGATCCCCTCCCCCACCCATCTTCCTCTTGGGGGAACTGTGTTAAGAAGAAGGTCATGAAGGTAAATTGTCTCCCTCTCAGTAGCTCCTATAAAGGTCCTTCCCTGGTTTGGAAGTCAGGGAACAAAGGAACTCACAAATTCTTATCCGTAGCCACTAGGACCCCACAAACACACCTGTGAGTAAAATCAAAATACAATGATTACTTTTAAAATCGAAAATGCAAATGAATTTTTAAATGCAATTATTTAAACATTTAAATCGAAAATGTAATGCGTTGATAGAAAAAGATTTAAAAGGGCTATTGGAGGTTATTTGATCATTAATGACCTGTAGAATCGTCTCGCTATTTCTTGCATAGTAAGTGAGCATGACTGCTCTCTTCCGTAGTAATTCCTACTTCCCCGCCATATTGAACTGATCGGTTCCTCACCCTAGATTTTCTTCTGCCGATGCAGCTGAAGGAAGTATTGCTTCTCTAGCAGTCACATCAAACTACTGATGCATGTTGAATTTAAAAATCAGGGAAAAGCATGAAAGAGATTTTTGTGTACTGCTGCTAAGTCCTACTTCTGCAGTGCCTACTGAGACAGCTGGAGGGCTTTCTTGCATGAGGGTTTGGGGTCATCATATTTCATGGTTATCTCTGCGAATAATGTGTCTTGCTTCATTCAGTCCATAAAGACACTAGTTAAGGATGGCACCCAGTTTTCTGGATTTGGGAACTGAGCAAGGTAATTCACAGAGGTAGGGAAACTCAGGCAGGAAAGCAGCTGGAGGGTGCAAGAATTGCATTTATTTTGAATGCATTGAGCTTGAGCTCCCTGGGAAAATCCAAGTGCAGAGGTTTGGGGCTCCCATATAGCTCTAGGAATCATGAGCTAATTGGTAGGAATGTAAGCAACAGACACAGAGAAGTCACCCAGAAGATTAAAGGCTTAGGAATAGGACATTTAAGATTTAGTTTACATTGGCATAGGGAAATGAAACACAAGGTTGTGAGGGGTAGTCAGAGATAGAAAATACTCTATGGAATTACAGAGCAAAAGTATTTTAAAAAGTAATGAAAAACTAATGAATCATGTCATGTACTACAAAAGGATAATTGGGAAGAGGAGTGAAATACTGTGATCAGGGTAGTCTGTGCCTAGACGTTTTCCCCCATCTCCCTTTGCAAGAAAAGAAATGGCCTCATAGAACTTTTCTTGCTGACCTCATGGTGGATTCAAAAGATCATTGCTTTCTCTAATAAGAGCTTATAGACTACTCCTTTTTTAGCCCTTTCTAAAACCATGCACAGCTCTGAACACATCTCCACTGGTGTGTAAAGGACCCATTACATTAACAATTGGAATGATAGGGCCACCTGGGTGGCTCAGTCGTTAAACATCTGCCTTCAGCTCCAGTCATGATCCCAGAGTCCTTGGATTGAGCCCCACATCAGGCTCCCTGCTCAGCAGGAAGCCTGCTTCTCCCTCTTCTACTCCCCCCTGTTTGTCTTCCTGCTCTCGCTGTCTCTCTCTGTCATATAAATAAATAAGATCTTTAAAAAGAAAAAAACAATTGGAATGATAATCCTGTTCAAATCTTTTGGTATATTTTCCTATTCTTGATAATCAATAATCTTATCTATAAAATATCCCAGATCCCTGGTGTGTGATACCTCTGGACCATAAGCTATATGTTTATTTAGAAGAAAGAAGAGTCCCTCTTCCCCCTTCCCAATATTCCTTCTACCATTTTTAGAAAAAGTTTATTCCCTTCCACTAAAGGACATGAGCAAAATAGTTTGACTTTTAAAAAAATCAAATGCCTTCAAGGTAATCCAGTTAATTTCTCAGTAGAATAATGCCAGTAGGTTTCAAAACTCTAAAGGTAAAGATATATTCAAGTTCATTCCTAATAGCCTGCAGAGAACCATTGATACTCATGTTCTATTAGCTATAACAGTGACACACACATAATTCTATTCAAATTACTTTGAAACTTTACTGCATCATATCTTCAGACAGCAGATTTTTATCATGTTTAATGTAATTAAATCTTTAAGAATTCTCATAAATTGTAAGCTACAAAACCAGATTGCACCTTTACCTATAAAGCCTGAAGAAAGAGCAATCCTATTTTAATGCAAAATTGCAGATTAACATAGAACTCACAGATGTGAATAAGAAGAGAAGCCAGTATCTTTCTTGCCAGTTCCCTCTGGCTCTTACTAGAAGACTCTAGTTGCCACTTCTGGAAACTCACTCTTTATTTCATACCCCTCTGCACGAACCATAAAAACTATCTTTCCTCATGTCACAATTTTCTCCCATTTCAGGGGTCTAAAGTCATATTTCCGGTTTCTCCTGTTGTTAACTCTGGCTTGCTAAAATCTCACAAGTCCTTCTCCCCCCACCCTCTCTGCTCCACCAGTATCTACTCATCCCCTCCTCCTCCCTCCCTCTCTCTTACTCCCTTACATACGGTTGTTTGTCTGTTGTCGGAAAATCACCACAAAGATATCCAGCTGGATGAATCATCCTTTAGACACACAATTCTTCTCAGAGGCACAGATCTTTTGAAAGCTGATGGGAACATCTGTCTCCACAGCAATTCAGGAGTTAATCCTCAGCCAAACAACCCTGTGAATTCAGAAGTACAGGGTTCATTTTTTGTTTTCTTCCAAAAACTGTAGGGAAATGTGGAAAAAGTATCTACATATCGTTATATTGAAAACTCCAGAGATTCTTCTGTTCTCCAAGCAGATGGAGATCCCACTCTATCAAAGGTTTTGTCTGTTGGCTCTTTTAATGAGGCTGGTGCTCCTGGCTCTTAAGAGTAAGAAAGAGAAAGGTAAGAATTTTGCTGAACAGCTTTCTGGTATTTCTGCTGCTCTGGGCCTGTTTTTAGGGGCTCATATGTTGTTTAGTTTTAGGTAGTCTGAAATGTAATCAAATGTATATTCTCTGAACTGTCATGTTCCACTCTCAGATGACTAACTCTTTGAAAGTCATTTTCAGGATCTTGAATGATAAAATTCCTAACTCTCCTGATGGCACCAAATCCCAGAAAAATCTAAAAGAGTTGAAAAGAGTTCTACTTCGTTACAGGTTCTATAGAAGATGATTAAAAGGGGCTTTAAGTTGTGCTCAGTAGGGAATTTAAATAGTGTCTTTTTTAGAAGGCTTATTTATTTATTTATTTATTTATTTATTTATTTATTTATTTAGAAAGCAGGAGAGGAGAGAAGGGCAGGGGTAGAAGCAGACTCCCCGCGGAGCTGTGAACCCAGTGTGGGACTCCATCCCAGGACTCCAGGATCATGACTTGAGAGAAAGGCAGATGCTTAAAGTCTGAGCCACCCAGACATCCCTTAAATGGTGTGTTAAAATTAATCACAGAAATTGTTTAAAGCCTTCAGATTTTTTAAAAGTTAAATAGGAACTAAACATTGCAAAAGTAATAAAAGAATTATGATTTTAATTCTAACTTTTAATATTTTCAGGAAAGAAGTTCCCAGACCAACCATTATATAAAAGCATTCACCATGACTAATATTTCTGGTCATTAAAGATCAAAACTATTTTATATAAAAATGTTTAAAAACCACTTCTGGTTTTGACCCCAGATCACTTTGTATAATAATAAAACTTGCATCTGTACAGCATTTGTGAAGGGCTTTCTTTTTTTTCACATTTTTCATTTACATAGATGACTGTGGATGAGTACAGATGCGGAATGAAAGCAGAGAGGTTATGTGAATTTGCTTAAGGTCATGTAACAATTTCATAATATGGCAAGTTAAAAATTCATCCTGTAGGATTATTCACAGCTCTTTTCCTCTCCTTCTCCCTCTCCCTCTTCAAGAGAGGAATATGCCTCTTGGCCTCTTCTTTCTCTGCACTCTCTGGAGGGTCCAGCCTTACCACAAAGGTTTTTAGGCTTTAGCAGTAGTCAGAAGTAAAGGAAGATACAAACCATAAGAGACTCTTAACTCTAGGAAACAAACTGAGTGGTGTTGGAGGGGAGGTGGGTGGGGGATGGGATAGCTGGTGATGGGCACGAAGGAGGGCACATGATGTGATGAGCATTGGGTGTTGTATGCAAATAATGAACCACTGAACTCTATCTCTGAAACTAATGATATACTATATGTTGGCTAACTGAATTTATATTTAAAAGAAGGAAA
>PITA01012729.1:0-60619 GCA_004023965.1 Spilogale gracilis | reverse complement strand
AGATTTTATTTATTTGACAGAGAGAAACACAGCCAGAGAGGGAACACAAGCAGAGGGAGTGAGAGAGGGAGAGGCAGGCTTCCTGCCGAGCAGGGAGCCCGATGTGGGGCTCGATCCTGGGTCTCCGGGATCATGACCTGAGCCGAAGGCAGTCGCTCAACCAACTGAGCCACCCAGGCGTCCCTATTTCAGACTTTCTGAGGGCTTTCACAGTACACAGGACGGATGCCAGATCCTCTAGCCAGAAGCTCATGGTCTTTTAGGAATCACTTTCAAGCAAGAGCAGTTTAGAGAAATGGCAGTGATATTATCTAAGGCCGTGTGTGAAGCAGTGACCACTGTTGTGAAGCACACACTCAGGCTCCATGAATATTTATTTATAAATCACTTACAGATATTCTTGTCCATGCATGCATTAACAATTATTAGTCCTTTATTTCTTTCTAATCCATAGTCCGATGGAAGGTCTGGTTCACCCCCTGTTGTGCACACTCCTTGTACACTCAGAAACCACCAGCCTAGAGGGAGGCCAACCAGGGCTGGCTTTCTGCTCTGAGACAGAAATTCTCTCCTGTTCTTGTTCAAGAGAGCTCGGGCCTTCAGAGGTAGTAGATCTGGCGTACGTGTGCTGAGCAGTCAGCCTGCCCTTTCCCTGGGCTGGGGAGGGAATGAGTATCAAAATTATCTCTAACTTGGTGAGGCCGGAGACAGAACCGAGGCAATACAGGGACTGAAACGATGCATGTGGTGGTGGTGCAGGGAGGGAGGGGGTCCAGGATGTGTAAAGCCCATTTGCCGTGGCATTGTCTCCCCAAAGAGTGCTTGGGGGGGCGTATCCATCTGCCAGGGCTGCCGCAATAAAGGACCATAGGTTGGGTGGCTTAGACACGAGAAACGTGTTCTCTCACAGTTCTGGAAGGTAGACATCTAATCATGGTATTGTCAGCATTGGTTCTTTCTGAGGGTGGGCGAGAGACCTTGTTCCTGGCCTCTTCTCTAGCTCCGGAGGGGTTTCCTGACAATCTCTGGTGTTTGTTGGTTTGTAGAGGCTTCAACTGGGACCTGCCCTCATCTTCACAGGGCAGTGGGTTTATGTTGCATGCCTCTTCCAAAGCTGTTTAGCTGTTTTTTCTTTTTGTCTTTTTTTAGCATTTTATTTTTTTATTTGAGAGAGAGACAATGAGAAAGAGAGAGAGAGGGCACCAGTGGAGTGAGGGGCAGGGGGAGAAGCAGACTCCCTGCTGGGCGGGGAGCCTGAGGCGGGGCCCATCCCAGGCTCAGGGATCATGACCTGAGCCAGAGGCAGTTGCTTAACGGCTTGAGCCACCCAGGCGCCCTGGGGTCCTTGGTATATGGACGCCAGTCATGCTGGCTGGGGGCCCATTCTAACTCCAGCATCACTTCATCTGCAACCACTCTATTCCACATAAGATCATATTCTGAGCTACTGGGGGATTCGATTTCAACATATCTTCTTGAGGGGTGGGACACAATTCAATGCTGGCTGATGGTCTCTGCAGAAGGTGGCTCTATCATCCCTCTTCCCCAAGCTTATCTATGGCTGGCTGCTCGTGCCAGGGCTTCGGAACCTCGGGGCACTGTTGACATTTTGGATCAGATCATTCTTTGTTGGAGGCTGTCTAGTGCACTGTGGCTAGATGCCAGGAGCACCCCACCCCGCTGAGTGCCTGTGGTCAAACAGGCCTCCTGACATTGCCAAATGTCCCCTGGGGGGTAGATTCATCCCCAAGAAGACCACTGCTTTGGATATGCTAACAGGTTGCCCTGAGCTCCTCAGGGCCCTGGTAGGGTTGCTGCTTCTGCCTCTGAGGGGAGGCTAGCTTCCCCTCCCCCGCCTTGCAATGGGGGCTCAGCGGCCCACTCTTCCTCTTCAGTTCTCCCGATTTCAGTGAAGGCTGGTGTTGATCCCACAGGTCAGAGTGGGGGGCTCGGGGAGCAGAGGAGAAAGCAGCTGCTCCTGTAAACTTACGCAGGGAGTGTGAAGTGGTGACCCCCAGTGCTAGTGTGGGGAAAGTCACACAGGGCAGGGGGGCCCGCGGAATTCTTCAGGCACAGGCCCATGGGAAAGCCAGGGAGACCCCGGAGTGTGCTGTGCACCCACTGGGTGCCACGCTCAGCGCTACGCAATTCCACAGACAGAATCTCATGTCATCCTCACACTAACTACAAGCCGTTGCTACAATTTAGATTCTCATTCTGGAGATGAGAAAACTAACACAGAGAGGTGAAGTAACTTGCCCCAGGTCACACAGCTAGCGAGTAAGAGTAACAGAGTCAGGATTTGGGCCCCAGCCAGCCTGCTCTGCATTCCATGTCTTCTCAAAGACCCATCTGAAGCCCACAGAGGGCGAGTTCCCAGAGGATGTGGCAGAGCTAGGCTGCCTGAAGGGGACAGTTTCCCTGCCTGGATTGAGGAAATACATTAAGAGAGACAAAGCAAGATCTTTGATCTACTTCAGAGAGCCAAGTGTTTCCAAGCAGCCTCCCACCCGTGACATACAGGAGTTCCTTGTGCATCGTAAACCCGATCTCTTCTTTGAAGCACGACCCTTCAGACCTGTGCTAACAGTTCAGTTTGTGTCTCGTTGGTGGCCATGTCTGCTCAAAAGTATACTCTTTTCTTCATTTTACCAGAACTGTGTATGTGGCGCTGGAATCGGCAAGGACGGGGATACAGGTGAGCAGAGGTTGGAGGAGGCTCAAGGCCCCTCCTTGTGGATAGCGTCCAGCCCTCCAGGTGTGCAGAAGGGAACTCCCGACAGAGATCCTGTGAGCACAACACATCTCCATCCTGGCTCCAACCTTCCTCCCACGGTCACCCATCCCTGGACTCTCAAGTCGGCGTCCATGTCAGAGACAGACAACGCGGTGTCACAGAGGAGCAAGGGACTGGGAGTCAGAAGGTGTGGGTGTGAATCTGAGGTCTGCTGCGGAGCAATTTCGGAGAAGAGGCTCAGTTCAGAGCACTGAGGTTCAGGGCTCTGAACTGGGTCCCGAAAGGACAGTGTTTGGCATATAGTAGGCACTTAATAATAAGTGGGGGAGATATCAGATACAGTGTTTACAATCTGTTTATCACAGGCACTAACATTCACAGCATATCCTTGCCATGTTCATCTGCATATGGTCCTGGGTGGAAAGAGGCACCGCCCTCCAGGGTGGGAACCTAGGCTTTATGAAGCTTCTGAGAGAAGCGGCAGGTGGCCTCTGCAAGGCGGGGATGCCTGCAGTCGGGTATTGTTCTAGAAATACAATTAATAGGCCACGCACCAGTGCATCATTTCTCGGTCCAGATTCCATGTTAGGCCCCAGGAGATGTAGAAGTGAGTGAGGCCAGCTTTCTCAGCCCTGTGGGGGAGGGCTTTAACCTGCTGTGTAGACCTCTAACAGGCCATTAGTGAAGAGTTGCAGAGAGCTTCATTGACTCTTCTGGAATCTCCTTTTCAGACATGACATGTGAATCGGGTGGCTGTGGGTTTTCCAAACAGGTAGTGTCATTGAAAAACAATCCATGGGCGCCTTTGTGGCTCAGTTGACTGAGCGTCTGCCTTCAGCTCGGGTCATGATCTTGGGGTCCTGGGATGGAGCCCGGCATCGGGCTCCCTGCTCAGCGGGGAGTCTGCTTCTTCCTCTGCCCTTCCTTGCGCTCTCTGTTTCAAATAAGTAAAATATTTAAGAAAACAACATCATCAACAACAAAAACCACTACCACCAACAAAAACCACTCCAGAGAGGAAATATTTACAAGGGTACAAAAACATATCTGAGAAATGTCCCTCAATTTCATGTGGCTGGAATACTGAGTGGAATGATCACGGTTGAGGGCTTAAAACAGCGAACATTTGTTGAGCGCTTACCTTGGGCTAGGACTGTGTAAAGGGTACTTTGCATGCATTGTGGAACTGCACCTCCTCGGTGCTGTTAATACTCCATTTCACAGAGGTGAGAGTGGGAAGCTTAGAAGGGATACGTGATGTGCCTGCAACCACAGCGCTGGGTGATGGGAGAAACAGGAGCCATGGCTGGGTCAACAGGGCTTCAATGCCAGAGCTCAAAACACCAGGCTCAGCCTCCCTCATCAAGAACCCTGAATGTGGCGCTAAGTCTGGACGCTACCGGGCAGACGTACCAGTCTCCATTGCCGTACACTGGGATCCATGGCTCCCGGGCGGCGCGGCTCAGGGAGCTCAGACAAGGGCAATGGTTGCAAGTCCTCCACCCCAAAACAAAACAAGACAAAACAAAACTCAAGAAATAGTTGCAAGTCCCATTTGCCTGGGCGCAGCAACCCAGGGAGCCTCCTAGCGGTTGCACATACGCGGTGTTTTCCCTGCTGTCGCAGCGGGGCCCCTTGCTTCTCAGTGTGCTGTGGGAACCATGGGCAGGAAGGCACGAGGGACATTTCAGCTTGTATTGCCCTTGTATGATAGCACGTTGGCCTTAGGATTCAGAATGAGCCAGCTGGGAGGAGGGACCATTCACAGAACAGACCCCATGCTGGGCTCCGATGTCTGCTTACCTTTCCCCCTGGATCACGTCTTTGAGGCGAACGCAGGATCTGTCCCTCCAGGGTGAATTCCTTCTCAGAAGATTCCTGGGCTTCTTGTGGAAATAGGTTCTCCGTAGACAGACCTAGTGGTACCTAGCTCCCAGGTCTGACTCCTAGAGCTCCTAGCTGACCACAGGTTGGCCTCAAGTGAGGTCCTTCCAGCTCTGTTTGTCTCTGTGAAGGGTATGCCCTCTGAGAAATGGGTTCATGTCTCACACCGAGTGCATTTTCCAGCAGCTTCATTGTGAAGATCGATTCAACTTTTACTGTATGAATCATCTTTATTTATTATGCGAATCATCTTGAGGCCGGGCATTCTCAACAAAATGCCAGGTGAAAACTTTGGTTCTTTGTTATGTAGAAAGCACAGACACACACATAAACAGATACACAGGATATCTGTGCCACCAAGTTTCCCTGGAGAGTATTAGGGGAAAAAAACGCTTACAAGGCAATTTGGAAACAATAGGGAAAAAAGGTGGAGAAACACCCACCCTTAAGACCCTAAGACAAGGGTTCTAAAGATAAAAGGAATATTTATATCCATTACAAATATACTTTCTATGTGATTATCTTTCTCTCCATGCTTATTTATTTTTTTAAAGATTTTATTTATTTGACAGAGAGAAACACAGCCAGAGGGGGAACATAAGCAGGGGGAGTGAGAGAGGGAGAAGCAGGCTTCCCGCCAAGCAGGGAGCCCAATGTGGGACTCGATGTGGGACTCGATCCCGGGTCTCCGGGATCATGACCTGAGCCGAAGGCAGTCGCTCAACCAACTGAGCCACCCAGGCGCCCCTCTCCATGCTTATTAATATATTTCCATGTCACAAACATTAGCAAAACAAAAACGAATGTTGAAGCTTCTGGTAAAGACCGTTTCAGAATGTGTCTACAAACATTTCAAGGAAGTCTCTTATGTAGGCTATGCTATATTTAGGATATTTCCTATATTTGGAACCCTGTGTCCTTTTTTACTGAAAACATAGAAATTCCCCAAATGGTTTTATTGGCACTGGTTACCATCATGGAATTTGGGCTGAAAGCCCTTTAGACATCTGTGATCAATGAGCTCTTGATTATTGACTAATCAAATACATTTAAAATATATCCAAGAGACAGATATTACAGTTAAGTATAATAATTAAACTAATATTATGATTGAACATAACAGTCTATATATGAACATATATTGAACAGATGAACATACTCTATATATGAACATATATGATTGAACATAATATTCTATGTATATATACATAACAATATTCTACTCTCTCATCCAGGGCACTCATGGAAGGGATATTTATTTATTTATTTAAAAAAATTTTTTTAAAGAATTTATTTATTTATTTGACAGAGAGAAACACAGCTAGAGAGGGAACACAAGCAGGGGGAGTGAGAGAAGGAGAAGCAGGCTTCCCGCCGAGCAGGGAGCCCCATGCGGGGCTCGATCTCCAGTCTCTGGGATCATGACCTGAGCCGAAGGCAGTCGCTTAACCAACTGAGCCACCCAGGTGCCCCAGAAGGGATATTTATTATTTAATTTTATATGCACAACTTACAAAGTTTTCATGTAAGCTCCATTTCCTGGTTGTGAATCTCATCTGAGACTCCCAAGAGCCCTGTGAAGTAGGGATTATTATTAGTGTACCACTTTTAGAGATAAGGAAAACGAGGCTCAGTCAGCTTAAATAATTTCTTCAAGAGCTTTAGGTGCCAATGACACGTATGAGCCTAATGAGGCTGCCATAATTGAATACCATAGACTGGGTGGCACTGGGAGAAAGAATTCTTTTTTTACTACCCTCTTAAGTTCTTTGATTGGGGTCTTGTAAATTGGGCTCACAAAAGGCAGATTCACAAGCAAAAAACAGACATTTCTTAGCAAGTGCCTCACCCTTACACATGGGAGCACTCAGAGGGGAGTAACTCAAAGGGTTCATTAGAATTTGGGTTTTTGTAGCATCTTAGCAAGAGCATGATACAGTATTGCAGTGTGCGGAGACAAAGGAGAAGGACCTTGAGTCTCCAGGGGCAGCGAACTAGTGGTAGACAAAAGCTGGTTAGTGAAGTTTGTTATGTAGTTTCCTCTCCATCATTAGGCTGATAAAGGTGGAAAGTTATCTCCAGAGATTGACTTTCGTGTTTATCGGTAGCTAGGGGAGGAGATTTATATCCTATTTTTAGGCCAAGAGAGCTTTTCTTGTATCTACTTCTTCTCAGTTGCCTTCAGCTCCAAATAATCCTCTGCGTAAGTGGCTTATTACGGGGTTACATATTCTGTCCCCCATAGTAGCTTAAACAACAGGAATTTATTTTATCAGTTTAATTTTATTAAATTTATTAAATTAAATTATTAAATTTATTTTCCGGAGGCCATAAGTCAGGGAACAAGGTGCCAGGAGGGCTGGGGTCTGGTGAGGCCTCTCGACCTGGCTTACAGATAGGGACTTTCTTTCATGCGTGTGAAGGGAGAGAAAAACATCGCTCATGTCTCTTCCTCTCCTTATAAGCTCAACAACCTCTCAGTTAGGGTCCCACCCTTATGACCTCACATAAGCTTAATTACCTCATTAAAGACCCTTTCGCCAAACAGAGTCACATTGGGCATTAGGCGTCAACACATACTTTGGTGGGAAGGGCGGGGGCACAATTTGGTCAGTAACATGGTGGCATTGGGGTTGGATTCCTCTGCTCTGACTCCCAAACCTGTCTCCTGGCCACATCCCATGGTCCCTCCACCTAGAATCTGTGTCCCGAGCCAGACCATGGCAGCAAGCATTGTGCAAGCAGGCAGCCTCTGACCCTGGTGAGTGCTGGAGCTGGGAGGAAGGCCTGCCTCCTTGGCAGTAGGGAGAGAAATCATAGGCAGAAAGGCAAAGTTTCCCTCTCTGTGGTCATTGCCCATCATGCAGGTGTTCGCTATCTCTTGCCTTGACTATTGGAAGCGTGCCCTGCTTACCTTTTCTCCCCCAGGCTTGGCCCACTCTACTTTGCCACCACCACCCCAAACAGACAAGAGACCTTTTCCTAAAATGCACCTCCTTACTGTGCTTAAAACTGTTCAGTGTTGGGGCACCTGGCTGACTCAGGCAGTAGACCATGCCACTCTTGATCTCAGGGTTGTGAGTTCGAACTCTACCATGGGGTATAGAGACTACTTAAAAATAAAATCTTCAGGGGCACCTGGGTGGCTCAGTTGGTTAAGCAACTGCCTTCGGCTCGGGTCATGATCCCGGAGACCCGGGATCGAGCCCCACATCGGGCTCCCTGCTCGGCGGGAGGCCTGCTTCTTCCTCTCACTGCCCTCTCTTGCTTGTGTTCCCTCTCTAGCTGTGTTTCTCTCTGTCAAATAAATAAATAAAATCTTTAAAAAAAAATAAATTCTTCAAAAAAAAGTTCTGTGTTTCTCCATATCTAGATAAAAATCTCATTCCTTAACTCTGCATTTAAGAGCCATCCTGACCTTGGCCAGAATCACAGCTCTGACATCATCTGCCACAGCTCTCCTCAAATTGAATATTCCAGCCACACAGAACTTCCTTTTGTTCTCTCCAATACACTATTTGAGAAAATGTCTACTTGTATTCCAAAACTCAGCTCACAGAGCATCTCTTCTAGGAAGCTTCTCCAGAAATCTTTCCTAAAGAAAACTGGCCATGCTTTTCTTCCTGAAGTTTGATCATTTGGTTGTGAGAAGCAGTTACCATCTATGGGAATCGTCTCCATTTTGATCCCTCCCAATGGAATGTGCGCCTCACGGAGAGCAGGGTTCAGCGAGGACTTGCAGAGCAAACAAGTATTTCCGGGGGCAGGTCCCTGACCCAAGTGGGTCTCTCCATTTTCGTCATTCCCCAGCAACCAAGAAAGCCAACTTGTTCTCATGTGGACTTGCATCCCTGGCTATTCTCTGATGGACAATCTTGAGGAACAAATTAACCCTTATGGATTTTTTGCAGTAATAGAAAATATCACTAGAAAAATGGGATTTCTCTTTACTCTTAGTAGTCAGCACTTCATCCCCTCCTCTATCTGGAAAAATTTCTTCTATGCCCAATATGGCAGCCCAACTCCATGTCACTGCTAGAACTCTGGGGGTCTCTGGGGCTCATAAGAAATCAGTTCTCTAAGCTTTCCTATAGCAAGCCAAGCATCTAGAAGGTCAAACGCAGAGCCCTGGCAAAATCCCTTCAGTCAGAGTCCAGACTGGGCTCTTAACTTCCCACCTGCAGCCAATTGTCTCTTGAACTAATTAGCTGGCTAACTGTTAGGGTTTTTCTTTCCCTGACCAGGTGTTTAACTCAGTGGTCTATCAGTTCCTTCCCCACTTGAGAATCTTCCACAGGAGACTTTGCTGTCTGACTCAGATTTCAACCCTTCATTCTTTCTCTCCTTCCCATTCCCCTCCCCCTTGGAGCACAACGTCCTTCAGTGCGAACCCAAGGAGAGAAAGGACTCAGTATCCTTAAAACTCTGCTGCTTATTCTGGAAGGGAAGAATTATGGTAACAAAACTGTCTTATCTTTAGTCAAACACACATGTAATGCTGAAGATGTTTAGGATGGTTCTTCATTTTAGGATCAGGAGATCTATTCTAGCTTTACAGAGTTCACAGGGGGTGAAGGTTCATGCCTGGCTTCTCAATCCTGTCTAACTCACCCTGATCATTTTTCACTGGCATGATGCCTTTGTAAGAATCTCAGAATTCTCCATAGGCTCATCCCTGTGGAAACAAAGAGTAAAAGTGCTGAACCTTTTTTCTTGTTTTCTTTTCTACACTATCCTCAACATTTTATATGCTGATTTTATTCCACTTACTATCATGCCACCTTTTTCATGTTTGTTTTACATGATCGTTGCAACTGTTAGAACTTAATATTTCACCAAATGCATATAAATACATTTTATTTTATTTTTAAAAGATTTTATTTATTTATCTGACAGAGAGAAATACAGCCAGAGAGGGAACACAAGCAAGGGGAGTGAGAGAGGGAGAAGCAGGCTTCCCGCTGAGCAAGGAGCCCGATGTGGGGCTCGATCCCGGGACTCTGGGATCATGATCTGAGCTGAAGGCAGTCGCTTAACCAACTAAGCCACCCAGGTGCCCCTAAATACATTTTAAATTATTCTCATTTTATTTGCTAATTATATTATAATAATGTTATATTACATGTAATTATAATTATATGTAATATAATTAATTATATTAATTAAAAAGGACACCATATTATATATCATTAAAGGACAAATTAATTATAAAAGGATACCATATTATATATAAATGTATATAATTAATTATAATATAATTATAATAATATTATTTTTCTTTCTTGTATGTAACAGTTTGATGGATAGCTTCAAATACACATTTAAAAAATTCGACCTCTTTAGGGTTAATTTTCAGTAATGGAATGACTGGGTTAAATGGGATGAATATCACTATGACCCTTTCAAGCTATTATTTTCTTGCTTTACATAAACTGTGACAACTTTGTGGAGGTGTCTACTCTGGAGCAAGATCATCCACACCGAGGGCTATGATTTTCAATTTATCTGTACTAATTAAATAAGTATAAAATATTACTTTCAGTTCCATTCCAATTTCCCTTTAAGTCATGGCCAGTGCTTTGGCCAACTTCTTAGTAAGGCTTGGTCAATGCAGACTTCTTAAGCACCACTAACTAAACTGCTATGTTTAGGTTCTTTTAAATCCTATTCATTTCAGTCTTTAGCTCAAGACTTCATTGACGGGGCGCCGGGTGGCTCAGTTGGTTAAGCGACTACCTTCGGCTCAGGTCATGATCCCGGAAACCCCGGGATCGAACCCCACATCGAGTCCCACATCGGGCTCCCTGCTGGGCGGGAAGCCTGCTTCTCCCTCTCTTACTCCCCCTGCTTGTGTTCCCTCTCTGGCTATGTTTCTCTCTGTCAAATAAATAAAATCTTTAAAAAACAAAAAAGAAAAAAAAAAAGACTTCATTGACATCTGGAAAATACCCGCATCATGGGTGCCCTTCCCTGGCTTCCCTTAACCTTCTTCCCATCCTGGCCTACACTGGTGGGCATCTCTCTAAATTGTGCATCTATTCAACATGTGAGTTATGTCTAACTACATGTCTTTCTCTAGAAACATTGGTTTTTGGTGTTTTGGGGTTTTTAAAAAAGATTTTATTTATTTATCTGAGAGAGAGAGAGATCACAAGTAGGCAGAGAGGCAGGCAGAGAGAGAGGAGGAAGCAGGCTCCCTGCTGAACAGACTGCTGGATGCGGGCCTAGATCCCAGGACTCTGCAATCATGACCTGAGCTGAAAGCAGAGGCTTTAACCCACTGAGCCACCCAGGCACCCTAGAAACATGTTTCGACTCTGTTCCAAATGCTCAGGATTACTGTTCCATTCCGACAATGCTGTCAGAGCCCGAAATAATTTGGAAAATTTCCTTTGGAAATTGTTCTCAGAGCCATTGGCATGTTCTTTTGAATATCCTTATTAGTGCCCAAACTTGGTATTTAGAAGGTAGATTTTTCAAATTTGTTTGGGAAGGAAACTAGTATCTTCTACATAACTTTCCATATCAGATGGATCCCGTCAGAAGCCAAAACCACACCATTATTTCAGCAGAGAGATATAATATAAGCTATTTCCCAGATAAAAAAGAGCTGGGCAGGCAAAAAATGGGTGCTGGGGTATCAAAAAGGTAGTGGTCGTAGGAATCCACTGTCTCCCTTAGAGATGGGGGAACAGAGGGAAAATGTTCGGATTACTAAAGCTGAGAAATTTCTAGAAGGAGCCTGCAGAGCAGGGACACGGCTCTCCACGGAGAAGGCAGGTTCAAATGGAACTCAGTGCCTAGAGCTTGGAGTCTGGCCCCTAGGAGCCGTGGCGTTTGACCCCGCGGGAGGCGGAGCCAGCGCCTGGGACTGGATTTCAGGAACTCGAAGGTTCTGGGTGTGAAACAACCACAAACTAGAGCCACCTGTGCTGCTGGAAGCAGCCGCCGCCCGCTGTGGGGTGAAGAAATGTTGTTGGGGCAACGGTGATAGGAATAGGAAGGGGAAGCAAACAAAAGAGAAAGCCTCCATCTCCCTCCAACTGTTACACTCCCTACGGTACCCCCCCCCCCCCGGAGCCGGCTGGAAAAGGGGAATCTCCTTCGCAGAGGCTCAGCCCCAGCATTAGAAATAGACTGTGGAGGAGGGGAAGAACGGGGTCCAGAACAGTGGCTCCATCACCAGCCAGCTGCTTGCAATCAGGCTGCGTAAGTATTGTCAGCTCCGAGACCTCCTTTAGTTCTTGGGGCTTCCCCCCTGTGTGGAGATGAGGGCGTGGAGACCTGGAGACAGGGGGTCACAGTGATAGTAGCATTAGAACACACTCCTCGCCTGGTCTGCTGCCTCTGCCAAGGGGGGCTGTAATGGGGGAGATGGGAGGGAAGAAAGGAAGGAGTGGGGGCATGGCATAAGGCTGTGCCACGTGTCATAGGATTCTTCCCTACGACCCGCTGTACAGCTCTAGAAATTTCTACCCAACTCATGAAATATTTGGAGTAAGTGGGTTTCTTATGGAAATGGTGGAAGGGTCTGAACTTGACCCTGTGAGAGCCTGGCTGATTAACAAGGGCCGCGTCTGCAGATACAGTGCGGGACTCGGCAGAAATCTTACCGTCGGCAGAAATCTCGGGAAGCTTTATGACTACACTAGGCTGAGTAATCCGTCTGTATCTTAAGACCTGGGAGGCTCTAACAGACATTTAAGTTATCCCCATTTTATAGGCAGGAATTTGAGGCTGAGAAAGGTTAGGTAATATGACCAAGATCACATAGCTCTTAAACTGTAAAATATGGATTTGAGTTCAGTTCTGATTCCCAAGACACTTTCTCTCTGAAATGGAATGGAATGGACAAAAGAAACCACACCTGCCATTTTTTTCAACATAGAATACATACCTGAAAACAAGCTAAGTGCTTATTTTGTGTAATCCTCATAATTTCATAAGGTAGATACTGTTAGGCCTATTTCACAGATAGAAAAACTGAGGCTGAGAGGCTAAATAATATGCCTGCTTCACAGCCAGCAGTAAGTGGAGCTGGAACCCCTAAGTCCCCTGGACTCCAAATTTTGGGGTCCCAACCAGTGCTCATTAGACTCTAAAGTGCCTGCGAATCACCTGGGGGGGGGGTCACATTAAAGGCAGATTCCTAATCAGTAGCTCTGGGACGGGGCCCGAAATGTTGCATTTCTAATAAGCTTCCCAGTGATGTTGATGCTACTGGCTCATGAACTTCACCTTGATTAGCAAGGCTCTTATGACATCATACTGCTTCCCTATCCTGCCCAAACCATGTCACTGTTTTCACCAATGGCCTGCCACCAAGACCTCTTGGTCAAACTCAGTTGTGATACGACACACACAGCTCGTCCTTCTTTTTTCTTCCTTGCTCTGAAATTTTTCATAGTAAAGTAAGTAACCAAACAAATCCATCATCTGGCAGGTCATTAAGAAAAACATGATTTTTGCCCCCATGTGATTCCATTCAATTAATGAAGCTGTCATTAAAGTCCATGAATGTGTCAAGAAAATTAGTTTCAGGTGTTAGATTGTTTGGGTTCTAGAATAATTTCTATAGTCTTAATGAGGAATATTCGAAACATCATCACCCTTTCCCCCATCTGGGGCTTACAGCCCAGGAAACCAAAGAAGTCTTCCATATTGGGGGTCAGTGGGATGTTTACAGAAAGCAATTCACAACGGCTCATTGTTGTCTCCTTCCATTACCCTGAAATCTGCTCTCAGGGAGTTGAGAATGTTTTCAGAGGCTTAGTGTTTCTTTAGGGATAGAGAAGCAAATGTAGCTTATGAGAAGTGCTGACAACTTCGTAGAGGGACCCAAAGAAGGCTAGCCAGGGATCTCCCACTGATGTTGGCTGCCCAGAAAACAGAAAGCCTTCGGGAAGATTCATTTCCCCTCTTTAACAGAATGTTTATGTCATAAACTCTGGTTTAAAAAACAAACAAACACTTTTATTCCAAGAGGTACGTGGGGTGGGTTAATATTTAAAAATAATGGACATGTTTTCCCCTTGTAGTCCCACATTTCCTAACATAGTTGAAGTTAAATCTCAACATTTTCAGCAATTAGTGTTGGGTTGTAGCCAAAGGAATGATAATGAAAAGTGTGTGTGTGTGTGTGTGTGTGTGTGTGTGTGTGTGTGTGGTGTGTGTATTTTTTTTAAATTTTGCCTTTGGAGCTTTAAAGCTGAGTCTGGACTATAGCAAAAATATGTAAGTTTGCTTCCCTTTCACACCAGGGAGCTAAGCCAAGACTATGTGACTATGTGAACTGGAACACTGAGAAGGAGTGTTGTTTTTTCCCCATCCATGGGCTGACTTCCTGGGATAGGACAAGGAAACAATGGAAACTAAGATAATGGTCCTGCTTGGTATTCAGTGTATTCCTTCCTCGGAGAGGCTACTGCTGACTTCTATATCTTTTCTTTTCTTTTTTTTTTTTTTCTGCCTTATTTATTTTTATTTACTTATTTTTTAAAAATGTTTTTTATTTAGGGGCGCCTGGGTGGCTCAGAGGGTTGAGCCTCTGCTTTCGGCTCAGGTCATGATCTCAGGGTCCTGGGATCGAGGTCTGCATCGGGCTTTCTGCTTGGTGGGGAGCCTGTTTCCTCCTCTTTCTCTCTGTCTACTTGTGATCTCTCTCTCTCTGTCAAATAAATAAAATAAAATAAAATAAAATGTTTTTTATTTAAATTCAATTAATTAACATACAATATATTATTGATTTTAGAGGTTCAGGCCTGTGAGTCATCAGTCTTATATAACACCCAGTGCTCATTACATCATGTGCCCTTCTTAATGCCCATCATGCAGTTAGTTACCCCATCCCTGCAGCCCCCTGCCCTCCAGCAGCCCTCAGTTTGTTTCCTATGATCAAGAGTCTCTCATGATTCATCTTCCTCTCTGATTTTGTCTTGTTTTATTTTTTCTCTCTTCCCCTATGATCCTTGCCTTGTTTCTCAAATTCCACTTATCAGTGAGATCTATAATAATTGTCTTTCTCTGATTGACTCATTTCGCTCTATATCTTTTCAAACATCACCTTATATTTTCCATGCCTTGTGTCAGTAGTTCAGTTTTTTTTTTTTTAAGTCATTTCTCTTGTTGAATAACATGCTATGGTACAAATATGCCATAATACATTTGTTCACTTGTTGATGCACCTTTGGGTTATTTCCACTTTTTGCTAATATAAATAAAACTGATAAGAATATTTGCATACAGCTCTTTTTAAAATACACTTTCATTTTAGAATAGTTTTAGATTTACAGAAAATTGCACATTTAATACAGAGAGTCCTATATATCAATATGCAGTTTCTTCTATTATTAACTACTTACATTAGAATCATGCACTTGTCACATTTGACGAACCAATATTGACATATCATTATCAACCAAAGTCCATCATTCATTTAGATTTCCTTCATTTGTGCCTAGTGTCCTTTTGCTGTTCAGCATCCCATCCAGGATACCATGTCCATTAAGTCATCATGTCTCCTTAGGCTCCTTCTGGCTGTGACAGTTTCTGAGACCTCCCCTTGTTCTTTAGGACTTGGACAGTTTTGAGGAGTACTGGTCAGACAGTTTGTGAAATGTATCTCAATTAGGATGTCTGGTATTTGTCTCATGATTAGACCAGGGTAGGGGTTTGGGAGAGGAAGGTCCTAGCGATAAAGTGCTGTCTCATCACATCATATCAAATGTACATACTACGAAGATGCACTTGAGTTTTCAATATGTTTTCTGCAACTTTTGAGATCATCCTAATTTTCCCCATATATTTTGTTAATGTGGTAGCTTACATTAATCAAGCTTCAAATGTTGAATCAACCTTGAATTCCTGGGACAAACTCAACTTAGTCATGATGTGTTCTTCTTTTTCTGTGTTCCTGGGTAGAATTTGTTGATATTTAGTTGAAGATTTTGTGTCTGTGCTTATGAGTTGTATTGTCTTATTTTCTTCAGTATCTTTGTTGGTTTTGTATCAGAGCAATGCTGCCCACATAAAATAAGTTGAAAAGTATTCTCTTCTATTTTCTGGAAGAATTTGTGTGAGGTTGACATCACATCTTCCTGAACATTCGATAGGATTCACCAGTGAAGGCTCTGAGCTTAGAATTTTCCATTTTAGAAACCTTTTAATTACAGATTCTATTTCATTAATAGATATATAATCATTCATTTCTTTTTCTTCTTGAGTCAGTTTTAGTCTGTTGTGTTTTAAAAGTAATTTGTCCATTTCATCTAAGCTATCATATTTATTGGCATAAATATGTTCATAATATTTCTTCATTATGTTTTGAATGTCAGTAAGCTTTCTACTGATATCCCCACCTGCTATATTGGCAATTTTCTCTTTCTCTTTTTTTCTTACCAGAGATTGATCAATTTTGATAATATTTCAAAGAATCAGCTTTCAGCTTTGTTAGTTTTTCCTAATGTTTGTTCTCTATTTCATTTATTTCTGCTTTTATTTTTATTATTCCTTCCCTTCTTTTCCTTTGGATTTATTTTTTTCTCTAGCTTTTTTAAGTAAACAAATTCTGATTTTTTAAAAATGTTAAGCCATCTTTTTTCTACGCTAGCTATGAAAGCTATAAATTTCACTCTCAGCACTGTTTTTGCTGCATCCTAAACATTTTAATATGTTGTGTTTCCATTATCATTCATTTGAAACAATTTCCCAGTTTCTCTTGGGAAATGAATTTTGACCAATGGATTATTTACAAATTTACAAATTTGTTGTTTAATTTCTAAGTATTTAGTGGGATTTTCTAGATATTTTATTGTTTATGATTTCTAGTTGGTTTTATTGTCTATTGTGGCCAGAACCCATATGCTGTTAAGAGTCCAATCTTTTAAAGTTTATTGCAAGTTTTTTAGGTGCTTGCCATGTGACCTGCTGTTTCTCCTGCAAAAGGGGTAGCAGATATTTTCCCATTCTTTGACTTTCAAGTTGACTATGTGACTATTGCTTCAGACAATGTAGCAGGTGGAAGCATGCTATTCCAAGCTTAGGCATAAGAGGCCTGTGTGTTTCCCATTGCCTTTGGGAAGTTCTGCCGTCTCCATGGAGAGAGCATGCCAGGGCTAAACTACTGGCTCAGTAGGAGACGAAAGATGTGGGGAGTAGAGCCTGGCCTTAATCAGCCTAAGAAGTCAACCTCCAGATCTGATCAAAAATGAATAATTGTCATTTTAAGTCACTGAGGGTTTTGAATGCTTTGTTATATAAGAGCTAACTGATGTAGCCATTTTCCATGTCAGGTGAGTAAATGGATGTTCAAAGCCTAGCCAGCTGGTCTGTATCCATTTCACTAGGCTTCTCTGCACATTTGGGCTAAAGTGCTACCAGGCCAGTGTTCCCTTCCTTCTAGCTGCTGTCGCCATTACTTTTCTTTCCTTGGAACAATGACAGCAAACATCAATTAGGAGCATCAGCCTGAAGAGTTTGCCCATGGAGTTGTCCTGACACAATCCCTACTGAAAAAACTCAGGCATGCCGGGAGTGCATTGGGGCCAGAGGGGCAGTGTGAATGGACAGAAGTTGACCGGTCTCAGTTTTCTCCACCTGCGGGGGGAGTGTGAAGTAGAGAGCACAATTAAAAAACCTATAGTGGTCTGTAGCACCTTCATATTCACTCTCAACCTTCACCCATATGCTTTTGGACTCCACCAGCTTCAGGATGTCATTCTCTTCCTATCTTAAAACTTGACAACCTTGAATCCTGTAAGGATTAGTCTTCTGGGACTGGCTCTGCATTTGGTCTGTTTCCCTCTATTTACCCTGGCATCTCTAGTTTGGTAGGGAGAAAAGGAGCCAGCAGCACCTGTAAGTTATCCATCTTGCCTAAAATCGGAAGTTCCAACTTTTCCTGTTTCTGCTAGTGTGTATGTGTTTGTGAGCGTGTACAATGTACAATTATTTGTGTGTTTATGTACCTACAGGTTTACATTCTTTCTGTCTGATAGAGGTATACATACACATACAAACTGTGTCCACAAAGGAATATATACATATATATGCCCATATATATATATGTTCCACTAATATTTTAATTCATGCTATATTTATTAGTCTGCTGTTGTTTCTCACCTGTGCTAAGTCTGAAAGAGGTGGGCTGGCTCACTCTTTGTAGGGCCTGGAGCTAGAGTAAAATAAAGGCTTACTTATCATATGTCTGAATATTTAAAAACTATAAAACAAACTAATACTTTGTTAATGGAATATGTGCTATCCTCCTACCTTGACAATGACCTCTTCATAAAAAGCTGGGAAGGTTGGGGTGCCTGGGTGGCTCAGTTGGTTGAGCGACTGCCTTTGGCTCAGGTCATGATCCTGGAGACCCGGGTTTGAGCCCCGCATCGGGCTTCCTGCTTGGTGGGAAGCCTGCTTCTCCCTCTCTCAGTCCCTCTGCTTGTGTTCCCTCTCTAGCTGTGTTTCTCTCTGTCAAATAAATAAAACCTTAAAAAAAAAAAAAGCTGGGAAGGTCAGGTTTAAATTTAGAACTCTTGTGTCCCTCCAAGTTCTGTATCAGTAGTAGTGGTATGGAAAAAGCTATTCCCTAACCAGGGGCCTACTCCCCCTATCTTTCTACTCCAGAGTGGGGCACGTACTAGTTCGTGCATTTAAGCATCATTTACCCCCCTGCAAAAAGCCACCCCTTGGCTGCACTTTGGACATAAGCACGGACATTCTAACAGCACAGACCACCCTTGGGAGAATGAACAGAGGAGGAGGCCTGTGCAGGCCAGTTAAGTGCCTTTAGGGATGTTTTGGCAGGGAGTCCTAGGGTCTGAGACACCCAGATTGTCATCTATAAGGAGTGGGGGCAAGAAGGGACATCTGGTTTGCCCTACAAACATTACAACCGTTGGAGGAAAACATAGCTAGCAGAGGACAATAAATATATATTGTAGTAATACTCTAATGCTGACAGTGCTTCACTGAGGTATAAATCCTCCTTGAACATGTATATTATCACTTTAAAATGCCAGCAGCAAATATTTTCCTTAGGATTTTTACATATTTGTTTTTAAGCAAGCTTGACTTTTTTGGTATGTTATTTATTAAGTTTTGTTATTAAGCTTATGCTATATGTATAAAGTGATTTGGGAAACTTTCCACTTGCATATTCTGAAACAGTTTCGGTCATTTAGGTAGGATTCTATGTTCCTCGATGGTTTGGTTAGTTAGTTCTTGCTTATAAAACATGCAGGGCCTAATGTTCTTATTTATTTTTACTTTTTAAAGTGGTAGATTTATGAGAAACCTTGCTAGTGTATTGTGTGGTTGTTAATATGTTCTCATAGTCTACTTTTTCTTGAATCAATTTTTGGTCATTTCTGTTGTGCTGGAAAAATCACCCATTTCATCTTGATCTGAAAATTTATTGACAACATTTTATATGACATTTTATAATGATTTTTACTCTTTTTGCAACTATGGTTTTATCTTCTTTCTCATTCCTGATGTATTTATTTGTCTTGCACTTTTTCTGAGTCAAACTTCCTTGAGTATTGGGTTTATCTATCATTTCTGCTGGCAGTTGTTTCGTGATTCATTATTTTCAGCATTTTATCTTTATTAACTCCCTCATATTTCTTTTATTTTGTTTCGTTCTCATCTTCTAAATTAAATGCTTGGCTCATTTGTGTTCAGATTTTCAAATGCAAATCCCAAGGAAAGAGCAGGTGCCGGATTGTGAATAGACAATGAAGCCAAGGGTCAGAAGGAGGACAGGACATGAGGTAGAGGGGGGAGAGCCACACGAGGAGGAGTTATGACAAGCAGCATAGAATGCGTGAGGCTTGGTTGTCACGGTGACATGTTATAAAACACTGCCATCAGGACACCCGGCCTCCGCAAGCTCTGCATCCAACTCCTGTCTCCATCTTGGCCATGAGCGCATCACGAGGAGCTTGCCAAATACAGAAATCCAGAGCCACAGTGTCTACTGTATTTGCGATCCAAGACTTTCTGTTTCAGAGCCCAATAAGTGAAAAAGAAAAGCCAATGGGGATAAACATAGAGGTAGTAAATTTTATTTTGTCACAGAAGGATATTAAATATACATATACAACCATTTGTTATTAACACAGTGATTACAACCTGATTTAGGATACTTTAACATACAAAAGTAATTAGCTGGAAATCACAGAGTAACAGTTTTATTCAATTTTCAATGTTCTTTTTTTAAAAAAAAAAAGATTTTATTTATTTATCTGAGAGAGAGAGCGAGATCACAAGTAGGCAGAGAGGCAGGCAGAGAGAGAGGAGGAAGCAGGCTCCCTGCCAAGCAGAGAGCCCGTTGTGGGCCTCGATCCCAGGACCCTGAGATCATGACCTGAGCCAAAGGCAGAGGCTTTGATCCACTGAGCCACCCAGGCGCCCCTCAGTGTGGTTCTTTACAGAATTCCAGCCGAAGCATCAGAAAGCAGAGTACAGAAAGTGGGTTTGAAGCTGAGTAGAAATAGTTTAATAACCAGCTCATTTGCTGGGCATGAGGGAAACTTGGTGAGCCCTACTTGCTTTATATTTAGGTCCTTAAATTTGGGATCCTAGAAGTAAGTATGAAATGGAGCTTGAAGACTTACCACAGGGACTATAACTCACCTTTGTTTTATCCTAATCCCTAACTGTTAAGATGAACCCATAGTGCCAAACACCCATCTGTGGTAAATGTGAATCCTATCAGAAGGAAGATATGATCAGGTAGGTCACAGATTATTTCCACAAACAATTTTGTGAAGACAGCATTTGGACTGGGAAAAACTAGCTAGAAACACAAGGAGAAAAACCAATAAGAATGAAAACTGTCAGAGGCAGAACCAATAGACTTTAATATGTTGGAATGATCAGATATAGACTTTAAAGTAGTGGGGGTTACAATATTCAAGGGGATGAAATATAATGTCTAGAATTTAAAAAAAATTTTATTGTGTTATGTTAGTCACCATACAGTACATCATTAGGGTTTGATGCAGTGTTCCATGATTCACTGTTTGCGATTACACCCAGCGCTCTATGTAATCTGTACTCTCCTTAATATTCATAACCAGGCTCACCCATCCTCCTGCCCCCTTCCCTTCTAAAACTCTTGGTTTGTTTCCTAGAGTCCATAGTCTCTCATGCTTCGTCTCCCATTCCGTTTCCCCCCGCCTTCCTCTTTCCCTTCCTTCTCCTAATGTCCTCCATGCTATTCTTTATGTTCCACAAATAAGTGAAACCATATGCTAATTACTCTCTCTGCTTGACTTATTTCACCCAGCAAAATCTCCAATTCCATCATGTTGATGCAAAAGTTGGATATTCATCCTTTCTGATGGCTGAGTAATATTCCATTGTGTATATGGACCACATCTACTTTATCCATCATCTGTTAAAAGGCATCTTGGCTCTTTCCACAGTTTGGCCATTGCAGACATTGCTTCTATGAACATTGGGATACATAGGGCCTTTCTTTTCACTACATCTATATCTTTGGGGTAAATATCCAGTAGTGCAATTGCTGGATCATAGGGTAGCTCTATTTTTAATTTTTTGAGGGACCTCCACACTGTTTTTCAAAGTGGCTGCACCAATTTTCATTTCTACCAATAGTATAAGAGGGTTCCCCTTTCTCCAGAACTTCTCCAACATTTGTTGTTTCTTGCCTTGTTGATTTTTTGCCATTCTAACTGGTGTAAGGTGCTATATCAATGTAGTTTTGATTTGAATTTCCTTGATGGCTAATGATGACAAACACTTTTCCATGTGTCTGTTAGCCATTCTAGAATTTGAGAGAACTGAAAGCTATTTTTTAAAAAGAATCAAGTGAATATCCTAGATATCAAAACCAAAATTGAAGATGCAATTAATGGGTTTAGCAGTTAATGAGATAATTAATACATTAGAAGACAGAGTGAAAGAAAGCACCCAGACTTAAACACAGAGAGGCAGAGGTAGGAAAGACATAGAGTAGAAGAGGCAAAAGAATATAGGAATATCCTAGATTGATTTAATTTTTGTATTATTAACATTCCAGTAAGCAGAGGATGGGGGAGGGGGTGGGAGGGAAGGGAGAGAGCGATAGAGGGAGAGAGAGAAGGAGAGAGGGAGGGACTAAAGGCATGAGGGAGGGAAGGAAGGAGGGAGAGAAGAACAGAGAGAGAGAGAGAGACAGAAGCAATGGGGAAGAAGTCATACTTGAGATAGTGGCTAAGAATTTTCACAACTGATGAGCAATGGGAATCTAGTCTTTAAGACTCCCTTCAAATGTCTTGCAGGACAAATAAAAAGAATTTCACCATCTTTAAACACACCATAATGTGTTTAGATATGGAAATCAAAGACAAGGAAATAATCTTAAAATCAGCAACAGAACATAGTCATTTTATCTTCAAAGTCACAAAAATAAGATCAACAACTAAGACATCTACAGAAAGAATGGAAGTCATTGGACAGTGAAGTAAAAACTTTTTAGTGCTAAAAGAAAATTGTCAACCTTAGAATTTTATATCCACCAAAAACATCCTCAAGAATAAATAGGAAACAAAAACTCTTTCAGACCAGCCTAAATGGAGAAAATTCATAATCTGTAGACTTGAACTACAGGGAGTTTTTTTTTTTTTTAAGATTTAATTTATTTATTTGACACACAGAGAGAGATCACAAGTAGGCAGAGAGGCAGGCAGAGAGAGAGGAGGAAGCAGCCTCCCTGCTGAGCAGAGAGCCCCGATGTGGGCCTCCATCCCAGGACCCTGAGATCATGACCTGAGCCCAAGGCAGAGGCTTTAACCCACTGAGCCACCCAGGCACCCTGAACTACAGGGAGTCTTAAAGGGCAGAAGGAAATTATATCAGTTGGTTGTGTAGGAAGGAATAAAGAGCAAGAAAAATAAGTAAATATAAGTAATATTTACCGTATAAAACCATTTAAAATATTTACCATTTAAATGTTTAAGTTAAATTTATAAATAGTTTGTAAGATGAAGAGTACATAAATGAGAGTTGAAATGTTTTACATCGCCCAAGAAGGTTAAAGTACCAATTAATATTGGATTGGATAAATACATAAACCATTATGTAATCTCTAAGGCAGCCACTAAGAGAATTATAAAACAACATTTGGCTTCCTAGCTAACATAAAAGAAAATTGAGCAATTAAAAATATTTCAAGAGAAAGTAGGAAAGGAGAAAAAAGGGAGATAGAGTATGTGGGACAAAGAGAAATAATAAAATGGTAAATTAAAACACCCTTGGTAATAAGAAAACAAATGGACTAAGCCCTCTGATTAAAAATCAAAGCTTACTAGAGTTGATTAAAAACTCAATTTCAGGGGTGCCTGGGTGGTTCAGTTGGTTAAGCAACTGCCTTCGGCTCAGGTCATGATCCCGGAGACCCGGGATCGAGCCCCACATCGGGCTCTCTGCTCAGCAGGAAGCCTGCTTCTCCCTCTCTCACTCCCCTGCTTGTGTTCCCTCTCTGGCTGTGTTTCTCTCTGTCAAATACATAAAATCTTAAAAAAAACAACCCTTAATTTCATGCTTTAGATGAGATGTTCATAAACATAAGAGTATAGAAAACAAGAAAGGATTGAGGTCACATTAACAAGTACCATAGCTTAGGATTTCAACACGTGTTTATGGGGGACACAGTTCAACCCACTACTATACCCAACAGAAGCATATGAACATTGTGTACCTTGAGATGTGTAAGAATATAGATAAGAGTAGCATTTGTCAGAACCCCAAACTGTAGTGTTACGTTATCAATGAATCATAGTGATATAGTAATATGATAAAATACTATATGATAATTTTTTAAAGGTTCCTGGGGTCCTGGGATGAGCTCCCTGCTTGGTGGGGAGCCTGCGTCTCCCTTTCCCACTCTCCCTGCTTGTGTTCCCTCTCTAGCTATGTTTCTCTCTGTCAAATAAATAAACAAAATCTTAAAAAAAAAAAAAAAGCTAGATGTAGAGAATACATACTGTATGGAATCCATTCACTGAAAGTTAAAAACTACTGTACTATTTTGGGGATATATGTGAGATGGTTGAGCCAAAAAGAAATTCAAGAAAGTGATTACCATAAAAAGATGGTGGTTACCTTTGGAGGTACAGAAGGGGTTGCAGTGGGGGAGGGGCATGAGGAATGTTCCTGGGTGTTGGCAGTGTTCTATTCCTTGACCAGGATGCTGGTTACAAGGTGTTGACTTTATGATAAGCCGTTTGGTCATATACCCTATTTCCTTTATTTTTCTGTATGTGTGTTTTATTTCTCGTGTACACACACACACACACACACACACACACACACACATTTATAAAGAGAAAGAAAGGAAGGAAAGAAGAAATGAATCCAGAAGTTTAGTGAATTTGAGGCCATCTGGGTTACAGGTTATATTTACAATCAAATGAACCAAACCAAAGAAGTATAATTAAGTTTATTAGAAACAACATATTGTCCTCAATTCTGCTTCTTAACCTGGGTGGGTGTGGCCCTGCCTGCTGTATCTCCTGAATATGAAATTGTTAATTGAAATAATTGAAGATATTAATTTATGCAATAATACATTTTTGAGAACCCACAGTGTGCTGGACACTGATGCGCTTTTCCTCTGAGTTGAGTTTTATGGAGTTCTGAGGAAATATGGACAATTTTGGTTTGAATAGCTGCTAGTCTCAGATTTCTTCTCGGTGAGAATCTCTTCCCTCACACCACCCCCACCTTTGCCTACGCTCTAGTTGCAATGACTAAAACTTGTGAAATACTATGTATTAAAGCAGGCAGGATGCACATATTCAAAAAATATCATGGCCATCTGAGATCAGGGTGAGAAAGTCTGTTGCAAATCTGTGGCAGCCTGAGTTGGGGAGTTGATGTGCATGTTCTCTGAATATTTAAGTTAGGTAAAGATTCTAAATCTCATTGCTTGAAAGCAATCCAAAACTCAAAGTGCCAGCCCCACTGGCTCCTCCTTTAGGAACAGAGATGTCATCAAATCTCAATAATGACAGCTATTAACACAGCACATGAAACTGAAAAGACATTTAAGAAGGCACTTATTGTTTCTTAGACTTTTAGTATCTTCCATGCCCAGCTTGAAATTCATTGCATATGATGTTGCCGTCTTGCTTAATCATGTGTTTAAGACTAATGGACATGGAGAATGTGCCAAAAGTGATTTTCCAGGAGCCTGGCTTGCCCAGTCTTAAGTAACCCATGGTCAGGTAGTGATGTGTCAAGACTCCAATCAGCTTGTCTTCATAGCCTTTCTCTCATTCCAGAAGCCATGAGCTTCAGGAGGGCAGGGACCATGTTGCCTTCCCTTAGCAATGTGTACTCAATACCTAGTACAGTATTAGGCATGCAACAAATACCAAATACTTATCGATTGACTTGCTGATGGAGAAAACAAATGAGCAAGTACTTGAAAAAATACATGTTTCCCTAAAATGAGAAATGATATCCCAGAATGGTTCCATTTACGTTGTATTTAACCTCCCTAACCCACCAAAAAGGGCCTGACTGGACTTTCATGCATTCAATCAAATAATCTTTATTGAATGCTTATGTCAATCTTAGGGGTACATAGTACTTTTGATGATAGGAGATGGGGGAAATTTTTTTAAGTGGTAGGAAGTATTGGGGGCTGATTTTAAATAGAGTGATCAAGGAAGGTCTCACTGAGCTGATGTTTGAGTAAGATCTAAAGGAAGTAAGAGAGTAAGAAGTGAAGCAAGAGGAAAGAAGAAGGGAAGGAGGTAAGAACTAAGGGTACATCTCACAGAACAGCCATTTTAGGCAAAGAAAAGAACATGTACAATGGCCCTGAGGCAGAGAATCCTTAGAGAATTCAAGGGAAAGCAAGAAGCTCTGTAGCTTGGTTCCTGGTCCAGACTCTAGGGTTGTGTAAGCTATTGGTTTTTACTAACAGTGAGATAGAATCCACTGGATAATTGTGAGCAGGGGATTGACTTGGCCTGACTTGCTTTTTAACAAGATCACTTGGATTGTTTTATTGGAAAAAGACATAAAGATCAAGAACAGAATCATATAGAGTCAGACCTAGTCTATGGAAAATTCTAACCACCAGATAGACACAATTTTAAGCAGAGAATTTGGTTTTTACCAAGAGCAAGTCAAAATAGTTCTCTCCTTTCAGGAATATATTTGATGATAGAGTGGATACTATAACTACACAATAGAGGTTTCCTTTTTTGATGAAAATATGTATTTGGTAAGGCAGGAATATGCTACTGTCACTGCCATTTGGAAAGGAGTTTTGGAATGTTTAAACAAAATGAGTAAGAAATTATAGACTACTATTTTGAATGTTTTTGGAGGGTACCATTTGGCATCTATAAAGGCATTTTTAAAAGAACTTATAGGATATTTAAATGAAAATTAATGGAATATGAAGCAAAAACAAGAAAGATGAACAGTAAAATCAATAGAAATTATTTTAATACTGAGAAATGAATTGTAATAACATTTTCAGATTATACTGAAAGCAGCAATTCATGAAGAGGAAGAGATAAATTTAAAATAGAAGTTATAGAGGCACCTTGGTGGGCTCAGTGGATTGAGCATCTAACTCTT
Source organism: Spilogale gracilis (assembly GCA_004023965.1). NCBI lineage: Eukaryota > Metazoa > Chordata > Mammalia > Carnivora > Mephitidae > Spilogale > Spilogale gracilis. Next base: position 34,389 of record PITA01012729.1, on the reverse strand, counting down.
GGTTTTGGCTCAGTTCATATTCTCAGGGTCATGGAATCAAGCTGGTGTGGGGCTTCTTGATCAATGGGGAGTCTGCTTGGGATTCTCTCCCTCCCCTTCTGCTCCTCCCCCCTGCTCATGTGCCCACTCTCATGCTCTCTCCCTCCCTCTCTCTCAAATAAACAAATAAACCAAAAAATAAATAAATAAAATCTTTAAAAAAAGTTTTAAAGTTGATCATCCCATAAATTTAAAAATCCAGTTAATAAAGCAATGTGATTAAAAAAACACATCGCTAATTTGGCAAAAACCAAAACCAGTGACGTTAATGAAGATAACAGAAAAGTCAAATGTGCCAACGCAATAAGATACCAACGAAAACTGGTTAAAGAGTATTGTCAATTCAAAAAAGTATTGGAAAGAAAAGCTTGAAATGCTCTGAAATCTTACAGCGCATTTATGAAGGAAATTAGATGGAGATTTTCCCAAGTTTGAAAACTACCCTAAAAACTTATATGACATTATCAATAACAAGTTGTAAAGCTGAAAGAAACTTTCTAAAATGTCAGTATTAAAAATCTACTTTCACCAACCATGTTAGAGGAAAGATCTAATTGTCTTTTTACTGTTGGTGTAGAAAAAATGAAGAGTTGACCAGAGTATGCACAGGAGAAAGTATGATAAAGGTGTTAATTAATCAAGGTATTGCTTCTGGATATTGCTTCTGGATTCAGAGGTTTTGATGATTTTTTAAAAGTTGGATCTAGTTGTAATTTTTTTTCCCTCACTCTTGTTAAATTAATTAAACAAGGAAGCCATTAGACGACTGAAGTAGCTCTCATGTGGTAACAGCCTACATAGCAACCCCAAATCTAAGCCCGTGTATATAAAATGCCTCAAGGTTGTGAAGTTGAAACTTAAGGACAATCAATCAAAAATAGCCAGCTAAGCTTTAAGCTACAGCCAATCAAATAATTTCCTTCCTAAGCTTCCTCCTCTTCTCTATGTCTTTTCTATGTGTCTACGACTTTCTCCCAGCTCCTGTCAGTGGGGTGCCTCTAACTTTTTCTGGTTTGACATTGCCCAATTAAATTGATTTTTGCTCAAATAAACTCTTACAATTTATAATGTGCCTCAGTTACCTTTTAACATTTTAAGTAAATATTTACTTTTTGCCTAAATTTTTAATGAATTTTTTAAGAGAGGGACCCTCCCCCAGGTGATGGAAGCTTTAGGCTCCCCAAATCTGGATTCACTCTGACCAACAGGTTGGCTTGTGTATTTTAATAATGAAAAAAAAATTAGATGTCCACACAGAGAGACAGATATACAAATTTGGATTTCAGGGTAGAGGGTCAAGTTGGAGAAGTACATTTGTGAATGGAATGCTGTCCATATTCCAGTGTGTGGCTCCTAACCATACCACTAAGTAATTAACTTGATTATCTGCAGATGCTGACTGGGAGTCCCATAAATTTAACTCATTTGTGACACTACCTGGAAATAGTGTCAGATTCCACAGGTTAATGCCTCAGTCCTATAAGACTGCCACCCTTCTCATTTCAGATGTCCAGCTCAAATCCAGGTGGTTGTCTGGGCTTCTGACCACCTTGCTATAAATCAGAGGTTCCCACCACTGCCTCCTCAGGTTCCATTGATTTGCTAGAGTGACTCAGAACTCAGGAAACATTTACGTACTAGATTACTGGTTTATTGCAAAACATAGTAGAGGAAAGAAATGAACAGCCCGATGAAGAGCTACATGGGGAAAGGTCCCAAACACAGGAGCTCCTGTCCCATGGAGTTTGGTGCCTGGAACATGGATGCATGTTTTTTTTGTGGAGGCTTCATGACTTAGACATGGTTGATCAAGTCACTGGCCATTGGCCTTTGATTCAGTCTCTAGTCCCTCTCCCTGCCCTGGAGGTTGGTGCCCTAATAATTAGGAGGCAACCAGCCTCATTAACATAACAGAGCTCTACAGCTCTTGTAAGGTTAGGAAATTCCAAGGGTCCTGCCAAATAGAAAACAAAGACTAAATATAGGCATACCTCATTTTATTGCACTTGGTTTTATTGTGATTCATAGATGTTGCATGTTTTTTACAAATCAAAGGCTTAAGGCAACTCTGCTTCAAGCAAGCCTATCAGTCCCATTTTTCCAACAGCAATTGCTCATTTCATGTCTGTGTCACATTTGGGTAGTTCTCAAAAATTGTAAACCTCTTCATTATTATTGTATTTGTTGTGGTCTATAATCAGTGATTAAAAGTTGATAATATCTCAGATGATGATTAGTTTTTTAAAATTAAGTTACATTTTTTTTAGGCATAATGTTATCACATAATAGACTATGGTATAGTGGAAACATAACTTCTGTGTTTAGTAGAAACCAAAACATTTATTTGACTTGTTTTATTCTGATATTTGCTTTATTGCAGTGGTCTGGAACCCAACCTGAAACATCTCTAAGGTAGGCCCATACATATTTCTTATTATAAAACTACAATATCACACATATCTAAGTGGTATTTAAAAACTTAAGACTCGTGTTATGACTTTGTGAGCTGTGAGCAATTTTGCCTTTGTGAGCCTCTTCCTCCACTAAAAAAACATACATGGGCGCCTGGGTGTCTCAGTCGTTAAGCAACTGCCTTCGGCTCAGGTCATTATCCTGGAGACCAGGGATCGAGCCCTGCATTGGGCTGCCTGCTCGGCAGGAAGCCTATTTCTCCTTCTCTCACTCCCCCTGCTTGTGTTCCCTCTCTTGCTGTGTTTCTTGCTGTCAAATAAATAAATAAAATCTTTTTAAAAATTTAAAAAATACATATATAATCATATAAAATTATATAATCAATGATTAATATATTAGTCAATATAATCAACATATAATAGCATAGCAATTAACATAATAACAAAATAATAAATAATTACATTATTGTATATTTATGTATTGTTGTTGTTGAAATCTGACTTCTGTGATTTGGGGCCAAAATATAACACAAACACAGAGTTTAGGGTAAAAAAAGAACAATAGCTTTATTGCTTTGTTGGGCAAAGGAGGCTGCAGCAGGTTATGGTCTTCCCGAAACTGCAAGCCTGCCCGGACGGAGGGGCTGGGGGTATTATAGGGAAATCCAGGTTCCACCTGGCTTGACAGGAATTGGCTACTTGCTGCCAGCCTCCTCTGTCTTGTCTTTAGGGTGGTGAGAGGTTCCCAAAACAAAAATCTAGGAAGGGAGGAGGAGAGGTTTATAGAGGAGAGGGAAAAGGTTCTTTAAAATCAAACTTCATTGAACCATTACTGCAGCCGTTTTGATTTTTGTTCAACTTTATACTTCTAAGAGGTTTCATTATGATTACATGTTATATATATAACTATACAGTAGTAGCATGTATTAGGATGACTAATATCTAGGCTGAATATATTATCATATTTACTTTTCCTTCTAGTTTTAAAATAAATTATTTTCATGGGTCCCGAAAGGTGTTGTATAATTGTTAAGTAACCAGATTAGGCCCAAGATGGACTCATGTTAAACCCCATATAAGCAAATCAAAACCTTACTAAATTTCCATGCTGGCTCTCCCAGAAAAGGGAGACCCAGGTCAACCAATCAACAGATACCTGCTCAGCACAAGTTACCTGACCTGGCTACAAATAAGGCAAGTAATCAACAAATGCAACTCTACCTTTCTTTCGTCCTTTTAATTTTATTTTTATTAATTTTTACTTTTTCCATAACCCAGCCACCCTATCCCCCCAACCTCCCAGCAACCCTCAGTTTTTTTTTTTTTTAAGATTTTATTTATTTATTTGACAGAGAGAAACACAGCCAGAGAGGGAACACAAGTAGCGGGAGTGAGAGAGGGAGAAGCAGGCTTCCCGCCGAGCAGGGAGCCCGATGTGGGGCTTGATCCTGGGACTCCGAGATCATGACCTGAGCCGAAGGCAGTCACTTAACCAACTGAGCCACCCAGGCGCACCCTCAGTTTGTTTCTTGAGATTAAGAGTCTCTTATGATTTGTCTCCCTTCTTGGTCCCATCTTCTTTTGTTTTTTTTTCCCCTCCCTAACCCCATGACCACCCGCCCTACCTCTCCAATTCCTCATATCAGAGAGATCATATGATAATCGTCTTTCTCTGATTGACTTATTATTTCACTCAGTATAATACCCTCCAGTTCCATCCATGTTGTTGTGAATGGCAGGATTTCATTCTTTTTGATAGCTGCATAGAATTCCATTGAATGTGTGTGTGTGTGTGTGTGTGTGTGTGTGTGTGTATACCACCACATCTTCTTTATCCATTCATTTGTTGATGGACATCTAGCTTCTTTCCATAGTTTGGCTGTTGTGGACATTATGCTATAAACATTTGGTGCGTCTGCCCCTTTGGCTCACTACATTTGTATCTTTACAGATTTTATCTGTACAGTAGTACCTTTGCTAGGTTGTAGGGTAGTTCTATTTTCAACTTTTTGAGGAATCTCCATACTGTTTTCCAGAATGGCTGCAACAGTTTGCATTCCCACCAACAATGTAGGATGGGTTCCTCTTTCCCCACATCCTCACCAACATCTCTCGTTTCCTGACTTGTTAATTTTAGCCATTCTGACTGGCATAAGGTGGTATCTCACTGTGGTTTTGATTTGTATTTCTTTGATGCTGAGGAATATTGAGCACTTTTTCATTTGTCTATTGGCCATTTGGATGTCTTCTTTGGAGAAATGTCTGTTCATGTCTTCTGCCCATTTCTCCATTGGATTATTTGTTCTTTGGGTGTTGAGTTTGATAAGTTCTTTACAGATTTGGGGTACTAGCCCTTTATCTGATAAGTCATTTGCAAATATCTTCTCCCATTCTGTCAAAATGAACCATTTCTTTTGGTTTTGTTGACTGTTTCTTTTGCTGTGCAAAAGCTTTTGATATTGATGAAGTCCCAATAGTTTATTTTTTCCCTTGTCTTTGGTGATGTTTCTAGGAAGAAGTTGCTGTGGCTGAGGTTGTAGGGATTGCTGCCTGTGTTCTTCTCAAGGATTTTGATGGATTCCTGTCTCACATTGAGGTCTTTCATCCATTTTGAGTCTATTTTTGTGTGTGGTGTAAGGAAATGGTCCAGTTTCATTCTTCTGCATGTGGTTGTCCAATTTTCCCAACACCATTCATTGAAAAGACTTTTTTCCACTGGACATTCTTTCCTGCTTTGCTGAAAATGAATTGACCGTAGAGTTGAGGGTCCATTTCTGGGCTCTCTATTCTGTTCCATTGATCTGTGTGTCTGTTTTTGTGCCAGTACCATACTGTCTTGATGATTACAGCTTTGTAATAGAGCTTGAAGTCTGGAATTGTGATGCCTCCAACTTTGGTTTTCTTTTTCAACATTCCTCTAGGTATTCGGCGTCTTTTCTGGTTCCATATAAATTTTAGGATTATTTGTTCTATTTCTTTGAAAAAATTGATGGTATTTTGATAGGGATTGCATTAAATGTGTAGATTGCTTTAGGTAGACTAGACATTTTCACAATATTTGTTCTTCCAATCCATGAGCATGGAATGTTTTTCCATTTCTTTGTGTCTTCCTCAATTTCTTTCATGAGTACTTTGTAGTTTTCTGAGTAAAGATTCTTTGCCTCTCTGGTTAGGTTTATTTTTAGGTATCTTATGGTTTTGGGTGCAATTGTAAATGGGATCGACTCCTTAATTTCTCTTTCTTCTGTCTTGCTCTTGGTTTATAGAAATGCAACTGATTTTGGAGCATTGATTTTATATCCTGACATTTCACTAAATTCTGTATGAATTCTAACAGTTTTGGAGTGGAGTCTTTTGGGTTTCCACATATAAAGTATCATATCATCTGCAAAAAGTGAGAGTTTGACTTCCTCTTTGCCAATTTGCGTGCCTTTTATTTATTTTTGTTGTCTGATTGCCAAGGCTAGGACTTCTAGTACTATATTGAATAGTGGTGGTCATAGTGGACAGCCCTTCCATGTTCCTGACCTTAGGGGAAAAGCTCTCAGGTTTTCCCCATTGAGAATGATATTTGCTGTGGGTTTTTCATAGATGGCTTTTATGATATTGAGGTATGTACCCTCTATCCCTACACTGTGAAGAGTTTTGATCAAGAAAGGATATCGTACTTTGTCAAATGTTTTTTCAGCATCGATTGAGAAGATCATATGGTTTTTGTTCTTTCTTTTATCAAGGTACTGTATCACATTGATTGATTTATAGATGCTCAACCACCCTTGCATCCCACTTGGTCATGGTGAATAATCCTTCTAATATTGTTGGCTAGTATTGGATTCTATCGGCTAGTATTTTGGTGAGAATTTTTGCATCCATGTTCATCAAGGATATTGGTCTGTAATTCTTCTTCTTCTTCTTCTTCTTTTTTTTTTTTTAAAGATTTTGTATTTATTTGACAGAGAGTAACAGCCGGAGAGGGAACACAAGCAGGGGGAGTGAGAAAGGGAGAAGCAGGCTTCCTGCCGAGCAGGGAGCCCGATGTGGGACTTGATCCCGGGTCTCCGGGATCGTGACCTGAGCTGAAGGCAGTCGCTTAACCAACTGAGCCACCCAGGCGCCCTTGTAATTCTCCTTTTTGATGGGGTCTTTGGTTTTGGGATCAAGGTAACGCTGGCCTCATAAAATGAGTTTGGAAGTTTTCCTTCCATTTCTATTTTTTGGAACAGTTTCAGGAGAATAGATATTCATTCTTTAAATATTTGGTAGAATTCCCTCGGGGAAGCCATCTGGTCCTGGACTCTTGTTTCTTGGGAGATTTTTGATGACTGCTTTGATCTCCTTACTGATTATGGATCTGTTTAGGTATTCTATTTCTTCCTGGTTCAGTTTTGGTAGTTTATATGTCTTTAGGAATGCATCCATTTCTTCCACATTGTCAAATTTGCTGGTGTATAGTTGCTCATAATATGTTTGTTCTTATAATTGTTTGTATTTCTTTGGTGTTGGTTGTCCTGGTGTATAGTTGCTCATAATATGTTTGTTCTTATAATTGTTTGTATTTCTTTGGTGTTGGTTGTCCTGGTGTATAGTTGCTCATAATATGTTTGTTCTTATAATTGTTTGTATTTCTTTGGTGTTGGTTGTGATCTCTCTTCTTGCATTCATGATTTTATTAATTTGGGTCCTTTCTCTTTTCTTTTTGATGAGTCTGACCAGGGGTTTATCAATCTTGTTAATTCTTTCAAAGAATCAGCTCCTAGTTTCATTGATTTGTTCTACTGTTCTTTTGGTTTCTATTTCATTGATTTGCTCTGATATTTATTATTTCTCTTCTCCTGCTGGGTTTAGGCTGTCTTTGTTGTTCTTTCTCCAGCTACTTTAGGTGCAGGGTTAGGTTGTGTAGTTGAGACATTTCTTGTTTCTTGATAAAGACTTGTATTATTATATACTTTCTTCTTAGGACTGCCTTTGCTGTGTCCCAAAACTTTGAATAGTTGTGTTTTCATTTTCATTTGTTTCCATGAATTTTAAAAATTATTTTTTAATTTCCTGGTTGACCCATTCATTCTTTAGTAGGATACTCTTTAGCCTCCATGTATTTGAGTTCTTTCCAACTTTCCTCTTGTGATTAAGTTCTAGTTTCAAAGCACTGTGGTCTGAAAATTTGCAGGGAGAGATCGCACTCTTTTGGTACTGGTTGAGACTTGATTGTTACCCAAGATCTGACCTATTCTGGAGAATGTTGCATGTGCACTAGAGAAGAATGTGTATTCTCTTGCTTTGGGATGGAATGTTCTGAGTATATACCTGTGATGGCCATCTGGTCCAGTGTGTTATTTAAAGCCTTATTTCCTTTCTGATCTTTTGCTTAGGTGATCTGTTCATTTCAGTGAGGGGGGTGTTAAGTCCCCTACTATTCTTGTATTATTGTTGATGTGTTTCTTTGATTTAGTTATTAATTGGTTTATATAGTTGGCTGCTCTCGTGTTAGGGACATAGATATTTAAGATCGTTAGATTTTCTTATTGGCCAGACTCTTTAAGTATGATATAGTGTCCTTCCTCATCTCTTATTATAGTCTTTGGCTTAAAATCAAATTTGATATAAATATTGCCACCCCAGCTTTCTTTTGATGTCCATTAGCAGAGTAAATAGTATTCCACTCCTTCACTTTAAATCTGGAGGTGTCTTTGGGTCTAAAATGAGTTTCTTGGAGACAGCATATCTATGGGTCTTATTTTTTTTTAATCCATTTTGATACCCTGTGTCTTTTGATTGGGACATTAGCCCATTTACATTCAGGGAAACTATTGAAAGATATGAATTTAGTGCCATGGTATTACCTGTAAGGTGACTGTTACTGTATATTGTCTCTGTTCATTTCTGGTCTGTTCCTTTTGGACTCTCTCTTTGCTTAGAGGACCCTTTTCAATATTTCCTGTAGGGCTGGCTTAGTGTTTGCAAATTATTTCAGTTTTTGTTTGTCCTGGAAGCTTTTTATCTCTCCTTCTATTTTCAATGACAGCCTAGCTGTATATAGTATTTTTGGCTACATATTTTTCTCATTTCATGCTCTGAATATATCATGCCAGGCCAAGTCTCTGGATAGGTCTGCTGCCAATCTAATATTTTTGCCATTGTATGTTACAAACCTCTTCTCCCAACCTGCTTTCAGGATTTTCTCTTTATTACTGAGTCTTGTAAGTTTTACTATTAGATGATGGGATGTGGACCTATTTTTATTGATTTTGAGGGGGGTTCTCTGTGCCTCCTGGATTTTGATGCTTGTTCCCATCACCAAATTAGGGAATTTTTCTGCTATAATTTGCTCCAATATACCTTCTTCTCTCCTCTCTCTTTCTTCTTCTTCTGGGATACCAATTATTCCAATATTGTTTCATCTTATGGTATCACTTTTCTCTCGAATTCTCCCCTCATGGTCCTGTAGTTGTTTGTCTCTCTTTTTCTCAGCTTTTTTATTTTCCATCATTTGGTCTTCTATATCACTAGTTCTCTCTTCTTCCTCATTTATCCTAGCAGTAAGAGCCTCCATTGTTGATTGCACCTCATTAATAGATTTTTTGACTTCAACTTGGTTAGATTTTAGTTCTTTTATTTCTCTAGAAAGGGATTTTATTTCTCCAGAAAGGGGTTCTCTAATATTTTCCATTCTTTTTTTTGAGCCCAGCTAGTATTTTTTGATAATCATCATTCTGAACTCTAGTTCTCACATATTACTAATGTCCCTGTTGATTAGGTCCCTAGCCATCAATACTGCCTCTTCTTCTTTTTTTTTTTTTTGAGGTGAGTTTCTCTGCCTTGTCATTTTATCCAGATAAGAATAGATGAATGAGAGAACAAAATACAAAAAGAGTAACAAGGACCCCAGAAAAATACATACTAACCAAATGAGAAGAGACTCAAAACTCGGGGGAGAAGAAAGGGAAAAAAACCTCTATTTCTATCTATATCTATTTGTCTCTATATATGTGATTAGATTGGTGAATAGAGCAGAGCCACACACTTGATTTTGGGTGTATTTTTGTCAGAAGAAACTGCCTCCTAAAATTTTAAAGAAAGAAAACTTATAAATGTACAAAAATAAGGGTATACATGATGAAGGGATGGATTATGATTATAAAGATGAAAATTAAAAAATATTCTAAAAAAGGAATTGATAAGATTAGAAGTTGGTTGAAAAAAGAAAAAAGAAAAAAAAAGAGGAAAGAATGTGATGAGGCTGGAGACTAGAACAAAGCCATGCACTAGATTTAGGGTATATTTTTATGTATTAGAAGAAACTGTATCCCTAATTTTTAAAGAAATAAAAACCTATATGCTATAAAAAGTAAGCTTAAATACAATGAAGGGATAGAATATGACTAAATGAAAATTTAAAAAGATTTTTTTTAAAAAAGGTATGATAAGATAAAATAGTTGAAAAAACATTAAAATAAAAAATAAAAAATAGAGTAAGAAAAAATTAAATTAAAAGAATTTAACTTTGAAAGACTAAAGAATCATGGGGGGAAAGCTGTGAATTCTGCATGCTGCATTACCCTAGCTCTGGAGTCCCTCAGTTCTCATTGAGCAGTGAACTTGGTCTTGGCTGGATGCTCTTGTTGATCTTCTGGGGGAGGGGCCTGTTGCAGTGATTCTCAGATGTCTTTGCTCCAGGTGGAACTGCCTCGCCCTTGCCAGATGCCAGGCTAAGCAATCCATTTGGGTTAGCACTCAGAAGCTTTTGTTCCCTGAACGTTTTCCGTACAGCTTTGGAGGACGGAAATGAAGATGGTGGCCTCCCAAACTCCGGCCCAGAGGAGCCACGACCTCCTGGCGCCCTCAGAGAAGAGCCATCACTCATGCCTGTCTCCCTGGTCTCTGGCTGTGCTCCGTGCTCACTCAGCCTGTGACTGAGTGTTTCTATCTCTGGTGCTCGGCCCCATTTGGAGTTTCCAAACCCAGCAGATTCCTGCAGCCTGCTCCTGCATGCTCCTGCCGGTGGAGGAAGGAGGGTATCTCTCCGGATCTGCCACTTGTGGGGTCCCTGCTCAAAGAGCAGTGGCCTGGCTGCGCCTCGGATCACAGTTTAAGGTAAGCCCGAGCTGAGAGCCCTTGTCTCTGAAGCCAGCTTCCCCACTCCGATACCTGGCAGCTCTGCTGTGCTCAGGCACCCCGGGTCCTTCTGTGACCCCGAGGGTCCTGAGACCACACTGTCCCAGTGAGGGCTCCACCCCCCACTTCAGCCTCTGGGGCGCTGTCCCTCAGTGGAGTAGACTTCTAAAGTTTCCGATTTTGTGCTCCGCTGCTCTACTGCTGCCCGAGAACCAGCCCCTCCGCCTGCGGTCTGTCTTTCTATATTTCTCCACGCGTCCTACCTTCCAGAAAGTAGTCACTTTTGTGTTCCTAGAATTGCTGCTTTTCTTCTTTGATCTCCTGTTGAGTCTGTAGGTGTTCCGACTGGTTTGATAACCATCTAGTTGAACTCTTGGGATCTGATGATATCTAGGTGTCCTACTCTTCCACTATCTTGCTCCTCTTGGCCAACTCTAACTTTCTTGTTCTGGCTCACTTTGGTCTATAAAAATCTCTTGCCTTGTACAGCTTTTTGGAGATCTTTTCTAGCTGCTGGATTGATGCTGCCTGATTCATAAATGACTGAAAAAAAGCCTGCTAGGGGCACCTGGGTGGCTCAGTTGGTTAAGCGACTGCCTTCGGCTCAGGTCATAATCCTGCAGGCCTGGGATTGAGTCCCACATTGGGCTCCCTGCTAGGCAGGAAGCCTGCTTCTCCCTTTCTCACTCGCCCTGCTTGTGTTCCCTCTCTGGCTATGTTTCTCTCTGTCAAATAAATAAAATCTTTAAAAAAAAAAGCCTGCTAGAACAATAAATTATCTGTGGAAAATTTTCTTTTAGTGTAGTCAATTTCTCATATCCTCTCCAGATCAATCACACATGATGGTCTGCTTCTAGGTAGCCTGCCTCCAACTTCTCCATGCCAATGACTTAAGTCACGGTGTATCTGAAGTCTTCCTTTCTTTTCATTGTAAAGGTTTCTTGCTCCCCTGCCTGCCTGTGACTCACTTGTTTTACAGTGAGTTCAAGCTGTGGTTCATTTCCACAAGGACAAGACCATTGGAAGGGAGGAGGTCAACACTGGCAGTCAGGATAGTAGAAGGATCAAGTATGTGAAGGTTAAAGTCATCTGGCATTATGACAGGAGGAAAGTTGGAGGGACAGACATTGATGGACATTGGTCATGTGAGAGAGGACTCCAAATATTAAAGAAATAGTGGGAGTCACCCAGGGTTCACAGATGATGGCAAAAATGAAAGATGGTGGGTGATAAAGTCTGATGATATGGGAGTCAGAGCTATGACTCTTACAGAGGTTAAGAGGTGATAATGGTGGGGAAGCAACAATGAGGAATGGAAAGGACCCCTCCCCACCAGCTCCAGTGAAAGGAAGGATGTTGGAGCCACTGCAGTGAGAACAGTGCCCTCAGGGAAGAGCCAGGTTTCAGGTAGAAGAAGAAGGTGACCTATAGAGAAACTTGAATATTTAGGGAACCTTGCTTGCCATGACCATGAATTCCAGATAGTTGACCATTTTTAGGTATGGGAAAGGGTTATGAGATGGGGTCAGAACATTTTGGAGATCTTGGGGATGAGGGATGGTCTTCCTACTGTGACTAACAAAAATGGAACAGGATGTACTTTTGGATGGTGAATTTGTGGGTGTTGAGAGGGAAGGGATGGTTGGGGATCTTGTCAAGGAGGATTTGAGCTCTGGTGCTTCTTTTAGACTCTTTATGAGGGTCTGGAGACATATGGAAGATCAGTGGTCCACTAAGCATGTATGTGGGGTTCTATTTAGACCCCAAGGATGGAGGTATGGAAGGTGTGAGAAGGAGTTTTACAAGTGAGAAGGGTTCCCTGTTTGCATAAAGATGGCATTGTAGAGACTGCCTCAGCTGCCTCAAAAGTCTTGCTAAGTCCTCAACATGAGCCAGTTACACAGGCACTGAAATATCTGTTGAATGAATGAATGAATGAATGAATTTCCTTTAGTAACTCAAATATTTAACATCCACAGCCTAAAGAATCTGCATTAGAATCACTTCTTGGGTAGATACATACCAGACTTCTACACAATTAAAAGAAAAACAAAACAAAGAATAGAGTCTGCCTGCCTTAAGAGAAAATTCCAGCCCTAGAATGAAGAAAATTCTCCTCCTAAAATTATGGTTTCCTAGATCTAATCATTTAAAGATCCAGAGTGCAGAGGACAAAAAAGGGTGATTACAGAATAAGGGAAAGGAAAAAAGGAGGTAAACTCATTGGTGGTGTTGGGAGTGGTCAAAGAAAAGAATATGATGAGGTTTCAACATCAGTTTGGAGTAGGAGCCAGCACTGGGGCGAGGGGCAAGTATAATAGGTATTTCCTTTAAGTCATACGAGCCTCAGGTGAAGTCAGGGTTACTGGCATCCAAATACTAAAAAAAAAAAAAAAAAAAATTAGTTATTTCACTTCTCTTCATGAGCCACCCTGCAAGATCACCCAGCATTTCATAGGTCTTACCTTGTACTAGCCATCAAGAGTCATTTCCTGGGACATGGGAGACGACCCTGGGAAATCCATCAGAGCCCCTCTTGGCTTCTGATTCTAGGCTTGCTCAGGTGTCTTCTCTGCAGCAGCTCCTAGAAGAATTCACATTCTGCTTCCCAGTTATAGACCCCTCAGGGGCACACTCAGAAAGAAACAGATTAAAGGGACCTTAAGGTGTTGTTAGTCTAATTCCTTACCTGATTGCAGACGCTCTTCAGAAAATGGCATTCAACTTCATAGTGACACAGCATTTACCACCCCAGAGGCCAGCCCATTCCATTTTGGTCTTTTTCAATAAATAGAATGTTCAGGCTCATTGAACTGAAATCCCCATAGCTTCTTTAGCAGTATTCCTGCCAAGATTTTATAATCAGTTTAATAAGATCAGTGGCCATAAGGTTATATGCCATAGGATGTCTTCCTGGTGACCAGAATTCAGTCTCTGTTATAAAAAACAGAGGAGTCAATCCTGGTGCAGTCTTAATAATCAATTTCTTTTTCTGTATGGATTATTTATCAATGTTCTTCTAATGTTATCCTCCGTTTTCATTACTAATTAAGTCTTCCTTTTGTGCAATCCAGCAAGCATTAAATTAATTACAGAATGCCTACTGTGTGTCATGCACAGAGGTTATAGCCACTTTGGTGAGTGAGTCAGGTAAGGTTCCACTCTCCAAGACTTTATTGGCTATAGGGATATAGAGCCACAAAAAAGACTTTATTTTTTTTAAAACATTTTATTTATTTATTTGACAGAGAGAGAGAGAGAGAGGAGGAAGCAGGCTCTCTGCTGAGCAGAGAGCCTGACGTGGGCCTTGATCCCAGGATCCTGAGATCATGACCTGAGCTGAAGGCAGAGGCTTTAACCCATTGAGCCACCCAGGCGCCCCAAAAAAGACTTTAATTCAAAAGTGAGTTAAGTGCTATATTATAGGACTTATTAGAATATGTTGGAGTTCATGCTGGGCAACCTAATCTAATTTGAATTATAATGCCAGAAATCAAGTGGCTGGTTTTTCAAAGTACATGCTAGCCTGGAATGTAGACTCCACTCACCTTGGATAAATTTGCGTATGTCCCGTGTTTCATCAAGCATTCATATGCAGACCAACCCCAGTGGTGAAGCCTACGGATAGGGCAAACCTGGGGTTAAGCAGTCAGGGATGGGATAAGTGGGTGGCAGAGGTGGAAGAGTAGGGAGGTGAATCTTGGCCCTGTGTGCCTTTTAGGCTCTCAAATTCCAGACTCATGGGTCTTTCCCTAGTGGGCAAATTTCTCAGAATGACACATGTTCCTGGGCCTCTGATGAGACAACAGGAGCACTATTTTGCCCCTTGATTATCAATAGAGCAAGGTCAGAAGCATTAAGCAAAAATATTTCAAAAATATGTATACATGTACAGGGATTCATCAGTTTCCTAATTGTGTGGGTACGAGTATGTGCATGTGCAAAGATCCAATATGCCTAGGTGAAGATGGAAACAGTTGGGAGGAAGACATTTTGTTAAGACACTGTTCCATATTTGAAGACAAAAGTGATCACTAAATATATTTCCCAGATGTCAAATCACACAAGAGCCTCATTTCACTGATAGCATTCCTAGCCTCAGGCTGTCTTCATAATTTTTACATTTTCTTCAACCTAATGAAGTCTGTTCTGATTAAAAAATAAGATCTCCATAATTATGCTCCAAGTTATGGCAGAGGGGAGGAGATGGGTCTTATATAGAGATTTCTGGTGGGGAGGAATGTGGGCCAGACTTTGATCCCAGCTCCTCTCCCTCTTGTCCTGTGATCTCCAGCAGCTTCCTGAACCACTCCACAAATGTATGTGAAAAGAGTCCCCATATCATGGGATTGCTGTGAGTCAACCATTCATTCACTTGACAGGTATTTACCGAGCTCCTGTTCTGAGGTTCCAAATCCTCAGGACTGGGATACAGTTGTGGAAAAGTTATGCAAAGAGCCCTGCTCTTGTGGAATGCATGCGACCCATGGGATGATGGTAGACAATGAGTGTAGTTCACAAATGAATTATATAGAATTGATAAGTTCTAGAAAAAATAAAAATATAGGGCAAGGTGGGCTTGGGAGGGTGGGATGGGGCTGCACAATTCCCATGGTTAAATGGAGTGGTGCGGTTGGGTCTTGCTGAAAGGTGAGGTGTAAGCTGAGACCTGGAGAGGGTAAAGGAATTACCTAAGTGGGTGGCCAGGAGAAGACCCTCACAGGCAGAAGAAACAGCCAGTACAAAGGCCCCAAGGTAGGAAGTTTCCTGGCCTGTTTGAGGGTGAAGGAGGCCAGTATATCTAAAACAGAGTAAAAAAGAAAAAAAAAGGAACAGGGAGAAGTTAGGGTCTGGGGTGTCACAGGACTATGTAACACCTTGTAGGTTGTTATAAGGATTTATGGTTTTACTCTGAACAAAATGGAGAACCATTTTGTTCAAGATTTTGAACATTTTTTTTGAGCCTATGAGGGGTTCTTGGTCACTGTGTTGAAAATAACTGTCTAGGAAAGAAGGCTAGGAGGCAGTAATGGAGGTGAGAGATGATCGTGACCCTGGCAGGGGTAATGGAAAGTGGTGAGAAGTGATGGGACTGAAGATAAATTCTGGAGGAGGGCCAGCATGATTTCCGATGGATTGGATATGGATCATGAGCATGTTTGTGGAGGCAAATCGGGATCTCACTTTGGATATGTTTAATTTGAGTTGTTTATTAGGCATCAATGTAGACATGTCCAGAGGCAGTTGGGTATGACTCTGGAGTTTGAGAAGGGGTTCTAGGATAGAGAAATAGATTTGGGAGGGTTTAGAAAAACTCAGCCCTTCTGTGTTTCTCTCCTACTCTCCACATTGCTGTACTCAGAAGACTTCTGACACTGGAGGTGGGTGGGCTCTCACAACAAACAATTCCTGCAACTCCAGCTTGGTGTCCTACAGCTGAACCCAGTTCTGCTACTGTGTACCTGTCTACATAGGGTCAGATCCCACAAGTTAAGTGTTCAGTCCTATAAGTCTTCCCTTCCATGAAATTCACACGCTAATCATAAGCCTAGGTTTTCCCCTGTGCTTCTGATTGATCAGCCCTTGGAGGTTCCCATGACTCCCTCTTCAGGTTCCATTAATTTCCTAGAGTGGCTCATGGAACTCAGGAAAGCAGCTGACTTACTGCTTATTATAAAAGGATATGATAAAGGATACAGATAAACAAACATCCAGATGGAAGAGATGGGTGGGACAAGGTATGTGGGAAGGGGCAAGGAGCTTCTACACCCTCTGCAGCCATGCCCCTCCCCATGTAATTGCCCACCTGGAAGCTCTGCAAACCCCATATTTCTAGGATTTGTACAGAGGCTTCATCATGTAGGTGTGATCCATCATTACCTCCTTGTCTGGAGAGTGGGCTGTGGGATTGAACATTTCAATCATGGCTTGGTCTTTCTGGTGATCAGCACCCATCCAGGAGCCCATTGGAACAATAACAACAAAAGAACCCACTGCTGTCACCCAGGAAATTCCAAAAAGATTTAAGAAATCTGTTCAGGAACTGGAGTCAAAGACCACGTTTTAGAACAAAAGATGTTTTTAACACTGTGGTCACTTAAGCAATTACAAGAGTTTTAGGAATTTCATGCCAGGAACTGGGGGCAGAAACTAATATGAATATATTTTCGGTTATCTTACAGGGAGTCATCAGAGACTCACTAAAATATGAAGCAAGTTAATTCATTGAGATGATAGTTTGTATTTTGTTGTCATTATATTTGCCCCTCCGTATCCCCACTCCTGTGACAAAAAAGGAAGCCAGGCTTTCATTTCCTTTGGTCTCCAGGGAAGTTCGTGTGGCAATAGAAATGTCCATTGCATGAAGGCAACCCCTTGTCCTTGCTTTTGTTTTCAAGAGCTTAGAGTTTCTGGAAGGGACCTCCCAGAGAGGTGTGTGTCGCAGGCAGCTTTCTGGGAGTGGCTTGGCCCAGTGGTTCTGGCTCTCAGGGTTTTAGGTTGCAGTTAAGAGGTTAGGTGGGGCTGCTCTCATCTGAAGGCTTGTCTAGAGCTGATTCTAAGACCGTCCTTTTTCATAGATGGCAGGTTTGTGATTGCCACATTCTCTTCATTAGAAACAAGCCACTAAGTCCAGCACATACTGAGTGGGAGGGAATGAAGCTTCACTTTTTGAAAAGAGAAGCCTCAAAAAATTCACAGTCGTATTTTGAGGCCCCCCACACATGGCCCTACAGGTTTTATAACCATATCTGAAGATGGTCCTATCAGTAAGTAAGCCAAAACTTCCCTTCTTTTTTAAAGCCAAGTTGAGGTGAGTTTTTTTTTTTTTTTTTTTTTACTTAGAGCGAAAAATATTGTAATTAATGTAGAAGGTATAAAATGAAGTAGCTGATCTGGGAGAGGATAGCAGTTCCCAAAGTTGAGGGGGGAGATAGTTTCCTGGGAGATGATAATCTCCCCAAAAGGAAAGGGACATGGCAGCTTGCAGGGAGACTGGATCGTCCACACCGAGGCTCCCCGTCTACACAGCAGTCCACGGGCTCTGCATGAACATTCTGGCACTCCATTACCCATGTCTTTTATTTTCTGGCTTCTGATGCTTTGACATCTGGGGCCCTGCTCATTTTGGAGGGACTGCTCCTCCCACGGTTAGCTAATTCCCAGAGATAGTAAATAGCTTACCTTTGAGAGTAGTTTTCACATGCAAACTGACCAATCCGGAGCCCACACCCCAACTACCTTCCTTATCTGACTCTCAGCCACTGAACCACTGTCCACCTGCACTAATCACCATAGGGCCAGATCCCAGACAACCAGGGACAGCCCCTCTGCACGAGACCCCCTGAAATAATCTAAACTAGCCAAACCCAAACCAGCTTACCATGCCGTGTCTATTCCTTTCTGAAGAAAACACAATAAAGACTCTTGCATATAGCTCTGCCCCCATCCCCGTGTCTCCTCACCAACCCTGGTGCTTTCCTGTGTGGCCCCTGCCTGGCATGGCATCACCTCCCCTTTTGGGAACTGTGAGTTACAAACTGTCATTCAGTGCTAATCATCTCTTGATCTGTTGGCCTTACTAAACCTCAAATTTTCTACTAATACACTATATTTTAAATCAGGCACACAATACATAAAACTTTCTACCTTCTACCCACGTGTATAGACAAGGGGTATATCAGTGATGATCAGTACTGTTCCTTCCTGAATCTCCTGGACTAGGTAAGATTCTAGGGGAAAGTCAGAAACAGGGACTGGCCATTCAGAGGCTGGGTAGAATCAGATTTAATATAATTTTAAGAAAATGCCAAGAAAATAGATAACATAATGCTTCTTAACCTGAGCATGGTGATTATAAATTAAGACCTGCTAGGGGTGCCTGGGTGACTCAGTTAGTTAAGCCTTACGCTCAGGTCGTGATCCCAGAGTCCCAGGATCAAGCCCCGCATCAGGCTCCCTGCTCGGCAGGAAGCCTGCTTCTCCCTCTCTCACTCCCCCTGCTTGTGTTCCCTCTCTGGCTGTATTTCTCTCTGTCAAATACATAAAATCTTAAAAAAAAAAAAGACCTGCTATATATAAGTTTTGGGTTTTGAAGAATCTGTGATCATCTTCATAAGCAGTTATTACTATTTATATGTTGATTTTAATTTTCAAAGTAACTTACAAAGATTTATTTTTAAAAATCTCTAGCCCCTACCATCTCCCCCTTTTGACCTCACAACACATTTAAACACTGGGATGTGTGAAAGCATTTGGTGATAATTTTTGTTACACAGATGGTGCGTGCCTCACCTCATCAATAAAAGTTGCTGAGTAAGTTGAGTTTTTACTTGAAAAGTATAATTATTTCCATAAATTTAATCATGAATTTACTTCATGGTCATTTCAATTTGGCCATTCTGGCAACCTATGGAATTTCTCTAGAATTCAAATCTCAGCCATCTCTAGTAGGTAAAAGTCTTTCATTTTCAAATTTGTATCTTTTTATTTCTTCCTAGATGGAAAGGTGATTCTTCTTCTAAGTAGTTTCTGTCAATAGCCTTTGCCTAAGACTGACATCCCCAGTAATGTTTTCACCTTGTTAGTCATTCTAATGTCTTTTTTTTTTTTTTTTTTTTGCATTATCTGTCGTGGCCCTTTCTCTGAGTCCCTCTCTCAAATATGTCCCATCATTGTCCTCAATATATGACTATATGTCCATCACTGGTGAGAGGGAAGCTGTAAAGGGAAAACTCAGTCCCCCCCCCGCCCCGTTTTTAAAAGATTTATTTATTTGACAGAGAGAGAAATCACAAGCAGGCAGAGAGGCAGGTTTAGAAAGAGGTGGAAGCAGGCCCCCTGCTGAGCAGAGAGCCCAATATGGGACCAGATCCCAGGACCCTGAGATCATGACCTGAGTCAAAGGCAGAGCTCAACCCTCTGAGCCACCCAGGCACCCCTTCCCCTTTCTTTGTGTAGGGAAAACCCCCATTCTTCCCTACTAGGTGTTTCTTCCCTGTGTGTCTCCTTTACTTTTTCAGAGAAAACTTCACTTTTGACACTTGCAATCACCAAATGCATGGAGGTTTATCCCTATACCAAGTAATTCTCCAGATACCAGTGGGGTGTTGTGCAGTTTAAGTCAATTCTGAAAGTATATGCCTAGAGATAGTGTCAAATCCCCCAGGTAAAGGACTCAGCCCCACAAGTTGTTTCCACCCCACTTCAGATGCTTGTCACAACTGATCTCTAGGTTACTCAACTTCTGTCTGACTTGGTCACAAATTGAGGGTTCCCAGACGCACTCCTCAGGTTTAGTTAATTTGCTAGGATGGCTCACAAAACTCAAAGGAACATTTTCGCACATTTACTGGTTTATTAAAGGATACGATAAAAGTCTACAGATGAACATCCTGCTGAAGAAATGCACAGGGGGAGGTCTGGGAGGGTTCTGAGCATAGGAGCTTCTGTCCCCATGGGGGTGGGGAGTGGATGGACATGTCTGTCTGGTGTGGGTGTGTCTGCCAGCCTGGCCTCATTCTACTGGAATTTTATGGAAGCTTCTTCACATAGGCATGATCAATTATTAACTCCATTTTAGTCCTTCTCCCCTCTCTAGAGAATGGGAAGGGTATAGCTAAAAATTCCAAGCTTCTTATCGTGGCTTGGTCTTTCCAGTGACCAGCCCCCATCCAGAAGCCATCCAGAAGCCACCCAGAGCTGCTTCAATAAAACAAAAGATCCTCCTAGTGCCCCTATCACTTAGGAAATCATAAGGATTATGTGAATGAAATTGCAGGCAGAGACCAATATATACTTTCTATTACCTCATAGAAGCTGACTGATATAAAGGAGTCCCCCCATTCATTCTCAGGTTGTAGATTCTATGTATTTCTGTGTTAAATTCTCTCACTTTCTTTCAGATGTCAGAGGAAGGAGCTGTGGCAAAGTGCTCTTCTCTTAAGCTAGATTATTCCTTTCGGCTCCTTGAAGAAAAAGGGCCCCTGTATTTATCACTTTGCATGCATCCATCCATCTAGCCAGTCACCCACCCAACAACTAATTATTGAGCACCTGGTATTTTAGGGAATCAGAGATGCTTAAGACACTGTCCTTGTCTTTAAGGACTCTAAAGAAGAATAACCAATTAGAAACCCAACAATTACAAAAGGGTGTACAAAACCTAGATAGCAAAGAAGGGACGATGACTTACTGTGGCATAGAGTGGTGTTTCATTTTTTTTATTACTGTGTAATAAGCCACACCAAAATTAAAACAATTTATGATTTCTCATGATTCTATAATCTCAGCTTAGTTTGGCTGGGAAACTGTCCTGCTTTATGTGTTATCTGCTGGAGCAGAAAATCCATGATGGCTCCTTTACTTGCATGTCTCGTTAGTCGTCTGAGAGGATGGGAACGGCGGCCAGGCATCTCTCACCTTCCAAGTGACATCTCCACCTGGCTTGTTTGGACTTCCTCATAGTAGTGTAGTTGGCCTTCTTTTGGCAGATAGCTTCTAAGACAGGGGCATAGAAGCTGCTAGTTCTCTTTAGGCCTGGGCTTGGAAGTCACTTTCACTATATTGTATTGTCAAAACAGATCACAAGTCAGACCAGATTCATAGTCATAGATTTCACTTCTTGAAGAGTGGAAGTCATGCATGTACATGGTGGGAAGAATTGATGGTTGCCATCTTTGGAAATTACTAAGGAAGAAAGGTCAAGGCAGGCATCATAAAAAAGTGATTAAATTGGCCAAGGAAAATTTGCTAAGCATAAACTCCTTATTCTTTTGGCTTATGTGAATAAGGATTTCTTGTCCCTATCTCACTTTTATTGCTTTTACCAACTCCCTATCCACTGTGCAGAGAACCAAGCAAGGTTCATGTCTGATATAAAAACAATACACAGAGAGTAGTTATTTGAGATGTGATAAAGAGTCTGTTGTCCAGACTAGGGACTTCTTTTGATTGTCTTGACCCTTGATATGTCTCTCCACATTCCTGGCATTTCTTTTTACATCTTGTAACATACCCCAGTCATACCAATTTATCAATAACTTGAAGGAGAGGTATGTCCCTTAGACAGGAACATGGAAATACAGACTCTGGACACCTAACTATCTCTTCCTATAGGACCAGAAGGTAATTCCTGGAGCCATTCTAAAAACTCTGGAAATCATGTTGTGTCTATGCAGTGTGCATTCTGGGCAATATTTATTTTCTGTTCTCTCTTGGATTTAGTGGACTTTTCTTGGAATTTCCATCTTTCTCAGATGAATGAACCTAAAGGTAGAGATTTAAGCCCATACTTGGGTCAGAACAATAAAGCAGAAGTGGTGGTCCCCCTATCCACCTGACTTTCAGGGTCTGTATGGTGGTAGTGGCAGGCAAATCAGGAGGAGTGCCCCAAATGGGAGAAAAGAGAGTTTGGTGAGGGCTCTCTGACCAGCCACCTTTAGCCATCACTCTTTGCCAGAGTCACCTTCTCTTCTTCCCAGACTGGGAGGCTCTGCATTTTGCTTTCATTTCTTTACAGGAGACTGTTGCCAAGTGGAGATGGAGGGTCTGAACAAAGGCAGTGCATTGGTGAGGAATGGCCAGGCCTCTCTGTCCAGGCCTCCCCTCCTCTCACATACACACACTTGGACTCCTCGATCCTGGGGCAGAGCAGCTCAGAGTTCTGCTTTGTTTGCACAATTGCTTGTTTTCCCCTTCTTCAGGATCCCTGCACTTCCTCATGGCACTGACAGCTCTTCTTGGGAATAATCCTTTGCCCGGGAGCTGCCTTCTTTCATCATCCCCATCTGAAACAGTCCCTCCTAAGTTGGATTGGGCTGTGTCTGGGAACACGTGGCAACTTCAGAATCCAGATGCCACTGTAAACTGTCTAAAGACAAATGGGATGACATGGTTTGTTGCCCTTAATGAAACAGGGGTTAACTTGGAAATGCACCATGAACTATGAGCCCCAAAGGACGCCTCCCTGTCAGGGTCCAAGCTGGGCAGGATGTTACTGACAGGACCAAGCTGACTTTCCTTATCTAGAGGGTCCAAATGTTATTTGTTTTTATTTTTTTCCCCCAAATGTGTTTAAGAACTAAATATTTCCAAGGGATTTTGATAGCAAGGCTGGGAGAAAAATGGAAAAAAGAATCATGGTAACTTTGAGTTGGAAATTACTCTCATGCACATTTTACAAAGGCATGGGGAGATGAAGACACTGGTCCATGTTTACACTACCACCAGTGGCAGAGGTTTGAATTCAGGACTCTGTGGCCTGGGATGGCCTCCATTCATTGATTAGGAGCCCACCAACCATAGATGAGCTAGTAGGAGCTCTAGGCAGGGCCCGCCTACTGCTCTGCCCAGGCTGTTCCCTCAGGCCTACCCAGTAACTTATTCTCTGCTTTTTCTTTTCCTGATAGAAACCCCAGTGACTTGGTCTGCTTTTCTTTCTTCTGGAGCATCCATCATTCTCCCCTGGTTTTCTCAGATGCACAGTGGCCTATGGCTTACCTAGTTCCCTGCTTCCTCCCTGCTCTCCAAGGCAAGTACTTATATCTTTTGTGCTTTAAGGGTTTCCCTGCAGGTCTCTACAAGGACACAGAGACGGGGTGACAGAAATAAGAGCTCTACAGACACTTCGCAGTCTCACTACGCCTCAGGTAAAGAGTACGTGACCTTTTTGTGAGACAGATAAGGAAGGCTTGGTGATCATCAAACATCCATTTTTATTTCAGAAAGTGGAGCCCACTAGCTCTCCAGTCTTCCCACTGTCCCCAGATTAGGGATGAAAATGTTTCTGTCCATTAGGAAGCTTCTCTCCAGCCAAAGGACCGCAGCCTGGCCAGCCACTGGAGATTTCCTGGGCAGTTTGCCTCTCTGGAGTCTTCCAGACTGGCCCTCACTCAATTTCCTGGCTCTGCGATTCCCAACTTGTCCTCTAGGGGCACTGTCTTCGTGACAGCCCCAGTCCTTTGAGGCCCGGGAACCCTGATTAAGAGAATGGTCAGTGGCTCCTGGTCAATTTAGATACTAGTGTCACAAGGCATCACAGGACACCAAACTTTGAAGAAGTTGGTCCCATCCAGCCAGGTCACCAAGAGACTACATATTTTCTCAAAATTTAAAGCATTCAATTTCTTCCTGCCTAAGAAAAATCTCACAGGGGAGTCTGAGTCATAAACAAAGACAGGGACTGCTGTGGATTTATTTTCCTTTTTCTTTCTTTATTTTCAGTGGAGAGATGATACAATTAGGTTGGAATAGAATAGGTGATTGTCTCACCAGGAGATTCTTAGGGGAAAGCAGAGATGGTGCAGCTTGAAAATAGTCTAGTATCAGCCACAGCTGTGGAGTGGGAAGGAAAGTCAGCATTCTCAGCGGGCAGTGAAAGTCAGTCATTCATTATCACCAACACTTGGCAGTACAGTGAACACACGACATTATATTTATGCTGCATAAAATAACGTGATACAATTTTTATGACCCAATTTAATGCAGTAGAGGGTATCGGTTTAATAAAGACAAGGACAATAGAATTAAAATTATCTATAGACCTACATAACAAAGGCTAGTAAAAGCGAGAGTTGCGCTAATTTGACAGGAAATAGATAGCACTGTCATAAAGTTTGTAAAATGGAGCACAAATGCCTCACTCTGAATTTGTGTGAGTTAAGTTGACAGGTGCTGATCTGGAAGAGGAAAAAAGCAAAAACCATACAGCCATCTCTTCTGAATTCCCAGGCCAAGCACAAGCTCCCTTCATCTATTCCTTCCTCGGACAGCAAAACAGAGTATCTGCTGTGAAAAACTGTAATGTTTTAACAACTATCTGACAGGCAAACTTTCCTATGGTTGTGTAAGATTTTTTCAAAGTTGAATTTCACTCCACTTTGGTATTTTGCTTACCTTCTAGATACCGTGGCAACTGGCTGGAAACGGTTAATATAAATATAGAAATGTTGGCACCAGTTGTTCCCTGGACCCATGGAGAGCCATTGGCTCAGAGATGAGGGTGATTTCTAAGGACAAAAAAAATGTGTGTGGTGTGGGGGTGGATTTCAATTTTATGCCACTCACCACATGTTAGTGGAGCTTCTTCTGAGATTCCTTGTCAGGGCTGGGCTTGGTGGAGAGGCAGAAAAGTCTATGACCTGGTCCATGCCCTCAAAGAGCTCACTGTCTGTAGGAGATGCAAGTTAGTCTGATATGTTGGCTTTCTTTTAAGGGTTCAAGGCTGAGAGTAAAGCCTAATGCTCTTCGTTCATTCTTCCTAAAGGTCTTTCTTATCCATGTTCCTAGGACCATGTGCGTGGTGGTGTTGTCTCCTCAGGGCTCTTGGTCCTCTGTCCATCAGTCAGTTCCCTCAAACTAGACCCCTCTTTTTCTAGGATAGGAGCAAACCAACCACAGGCTCCTGTTATTCCTCACAGCTATAGGAGTGGATTTGGGGGCATCAAATATCTAACCCATGTCAGGCCACTGTCAAATCCTGAGCTCTGTTCTCTGCAGAATGGCACTCAGTCTCTGCCCCTCAGAATTCTAGGTCCCCACAAGGTTTTTTGGAGAGTGCTGAAGGGAGGAGGGAGGAAGAAGGGAGGCTGAGGGGCTGGGCCAAGACCCTCCCCTGTCACAATTGCAGGCACAATAAAGCTCCACTTCCATCTGTTTTACACGTCAACTCTCCGGAAACTGTCAAATCCCCAAAAGCCTCAGCAAGGATGGAGGCCAAGAAGCGATGAAGGATTTGACCATGAAGGCATCTCTGTGTAATCTTAATTTGATGGATCAGCTTGACTGACTCACAGGGTGCCCAGATATTCAGTTAAATATTATTCTGGATCTGGCTATGAGGGTGTTTCAGGATGAGATAAGCACTTGAGCTGGTAGCTTAAGTAAAGCATATTGCCTTCTTGATATAGGTAGACGCCACCTAGTACACAGAGGCCTGAATAGAACATAAAGCAGGAGGAAGGAAGAGTTTGGTCTCTGCCTGATTATTTGTCCAGGCCATCAGTCTTCTCTTGCCTTTGTGCTGTGACTTTCACCATTATCTTCTCCCACCATCAGGCCTTTGGGCTTGGGCTGGAATTACATTGCCAGATCTTGGGCCACCATTCTGCAGATGGCTAGTTATGGAACTTTTCAGCCTCCATGAAGCCAATTCCTTATAATAATTCTCTTTATATGTCCTATTGATTCTATTGTCCTGGAGAACCTTGACTGCTACATGGCCTTAGGTCCGTTTCACAAGAGGGGTGGGTGCAGAAGCCAGGCTGAAATGAGTTGATGGGAAGTAAGGAAGTGCAAGTGATAAGTATAAATGTATTTTTTCTAGAATGGATATAAGGAAGTGGCTTGGGAGGAGAGGTGGAAAGGTCTAGAGAGAATTTCCTTTGAGAATCCATGACCTTGAAGGTAGAGAGGACGCTGTCCACAAGTTGAGAAGGAGACACACGAAGTATGTGTGGGAAGGGCAACTGGTGGCACATCATTCACAGGAAGTGAGTGGGGAGGAGCCAAGGCCACCACTGGGTTGGATGAACTCAGACAAGTCACTTATCCTCTGGAGCCTCCATGCCTCCCCTTGTAACCTGGACAATAAAGTGACCACTCCAGTGGCTTGGAAGGATGGAATGAGGTGGATTGTGTGAAGGCAAGTTGCACAGAACCTGGTACATAGGGGGCAGTCCTCCTCTCTCCCCTCCTCAGCTACCTGACACCATCCACTGTCTCCAGATTACCACATCTCTGTCTGCACCTGTGGGTGGAGTCAGGTAGATCAAAGCTTAAATCATGACTGTGCCATGGGCCAGCTGTTTGACTCTGGGCAGGTTACGCCATCTACCCAAGGCTTGGTACTGACATCTGTGAAATGGGAATAGCATTTTTACTTCAGGGTTATTTGTGAAAGTTAAATGAGACAGCATATATAAAGCACCTAACGAAGCGCCTAACTTATACAAGATATTGTGGAGAAAAATAGTTTAAGTGATTCAGTAGAGGCTAAATAAAGGCTTTATTCAGCTGATGTGCCTCAGGGAACACTTGACAACCAGATGACTCTCCAGTTAAAGCAGGTTTTATGGGGTGAAGAGAAGAGAGGGGGATGTGTTCTTGTGGTTGGTGCAGGTAGTCCTTTTCGTCACTAAGTACTAGGAAGCCTGTGCTTGGAACTGTGCCTCTGGTTCAGGGTCCTTGGTGCAACCCGGGGACAATTCTTTCAAGCACTGTTTTTTAAACTTTGCACCTCGTCTGCTAGTCAAGATTCAGGTGGGGAAGTGATAGCAGGGGGTAAAAAAAAGAGGAAGGAGGAAAAGGGAAATGACTTAAGGCTGAAGCCAGGGAATCTGCCCCCTCCTCCTGTCATGTCTGTTTTAATTATTTTATAATACAAAGTAAATGTGTTGAAGGAATGAGAAATAAATGCAAGTCTGGCCTAGGAGTTGTCTTAGTGCTTTTAACTGGGATATGGACTTATCCAAATGAAAATTCCTCTTAGTTATGCTTGTTTTAAAAACTATACAGGGGCGCCTGGGTGGCTCAGTTGGTTAAGCGACTGCTTTCGGCTCAGGTCATGATCCTGGAGACCGGGGATCAAGCCCCACATCAGGCTCCCTGCTCGGCGGGAAGCCTGCTTCTCCCTCTCTCAGTCCCTCTGCTTGTGTTCCCTCTCTAGCTGTGTTTCTCTCTGTCAAATAAATAAAAAATCTTTTTTAAAAAAAACCTATACAAATATATATATTTGTATACAATATATATATACAAATATATATATATATCTCCCCCAGATTCCCCCCAAACTCTCTGCCCTACAGAATCATACTTTAAATATCAAACCAAAATTGGTCAAGATTCCCTCTTTGGTGATTGCAGGAATTCTGGTCTTCCATGGGGTTTTTCTCAAGAAGAACCCGCCCATCCCCCCAGCATTTCTGAGTTTTCTTCAAGAATGGTCAGAACATAGTTCTGGCTATTGCTTGTCATCTCTGGCCTCTGGGTCACCCTTTGCCACCTTAGAACCTTTCTCCAGATTCTCCCACTTCTTTCTCTAGGACACAGCTAAGTTCAAGTCATACATTTCAACAAAACTTAACCGTTTGATGGAAACAACATCAACAGACAGAAAACAAATCTCAAACAGTGTTCTGGGCATCTCAGCCCCTAAGCCACTAAAAGACATGACTCCCAAACAGAGGTCAGCCCTCTCCTTCGCTTTGTGCTGCCCACTGTTGCAGGCCTTTGTAGTAATCACCCCATGTAAAGAGAATGCTGCCAGCATTCATTCCCTGGCTTGATGTCTCCTTCCATCCTGAAAGCCAGCAATGGCCAGCTGGGTCTTCCCCACTTCTGATACTGACTTCCTTTTCTGACATGTCTCTTCTTTTCTTGTAAAATCGCTTGTAATTACACGGGCCCACCCAGACTATCTTGAGAAGATTTCCTATCTCAAGATTTTTGTTAGCCCATCTGCAGAGTTACTTTTGCTTTGTAAGGTCACATATGCCTCAGTTCTGGGGACTAGCCTGTGGGCATCTTTGCTGGGGCTAGAGGCTGGTGGAGCATTATCATGCCTGTCGCAGAGGAGTTCTCCTTTAATACTTGAGAAACAGGGAATACCTTTTGGTGACCTTAAAATAGTGTTTTGTTCTGAGGACATGTATAAATAACTTGTAATAACATGGAGACATTTTTGTTGCTGGAATATTTCACGGGAAGAGAGTTATATTTGTTTGGAAGACATAAGGCAATAAGGAGTGAGAAGACCTGAGAGCATGGGGGGCATGGAAGACAGGTCGGGGTTGGGTAGAAACGAGACTCATAAGACATTTCAAGTAACAAAGGAGTGTCACTATAGTGTATTTTTTTTTTTTAAGAATTTATTTGAGAGAGAGTGAAAGAGAGCTGGAAAGGGGAGGGGGTCAGAGGGAGACAGAGACTCCCCACTGAGTGGGAAGCCCGATGTAGGACTCGATCTTGGGACTTCAGGATCATCACATGACCCGAAGTCAATGCAGATGCTTAACCAACTGAGCCACCCAGGCGCCCCACTATGGTGTGTTCTAAGGAGATGCAGCCTGTTAACCTGAGGACCCTTTGCTTCCAGGATGGGGTAGTGAGTTAGCATATCAGCTGGAGAGTAGGAGTGGAGCACAGCTACATAGTAGAAGAGTTAGAAAATTGAGATCCTCCAAGGGAAATTGAAGATGAAAGGGTTATAGGAATGAAGTACTGGTGAAAGAGGGAGAAAGAAGGAGAGAAAACAAACAAAGAAACTAAAGAAACAAAAAACCAAACTGTTGGCCAGGATTGACAGTGGACATGTGGGACATGAGAGCCACGTCCTTCTTTTTGGATCTCCATTCAAGTCCACCTTCTGCACCAATGCCATGGGTGAGCTTGAGATGCGAGGAGATGAGAAAAGATGCTGAGTTCTATGCAGAGTTGATCCGTGGCATAGGCAAGGTATCAGGACAAGAACCAAGGCACCTGAAGTACCGGGGACAGGAATGCAGCTACATTAGATGCAAGTGATTTAGATATTCACTGCACTGTCTCCCATTATAGTTTGTACCAGACCCCTGTCTGGTTTCTTTCTTTCTTTCTTTCTTTTTTTTTTTTAGGATTTTATTTATTTGACAGAGAGAAACACAGTCAGAGACGGAACACAAGCAGGGGGAGTGGGAGAGGGAGAAGCAGGCTTCCTGCTGAGCAGGGAGCCCGATGTGGGACTCGATCCCGGGTCTCTGGGATCATGACCTGAGCCGAAGGCAGTCGCTTAACCAACTGAACCACCCAGGCGGCCCCCCCGTCTGGTTTCTGTGAGTGATTTACTTCATCTCCTTATTCTGCCACTCCAAACCTTGAGTGCTCTCTCCCCTCATTAAAATCTGGACACTATCTTCTCTAAATTCCTTAAAGATCTGAGATAGTCATAATATTTATTTATTTACTTTAATGCCCATCTCTTCAACTGGTCTGTAAAGTCAACAAAGGCATGTATACTGTTTGTTTTTTTTTTTTTAATTATTGCTACATAGCCAGGACCTAACCTTGAACATGGTAATCAGAGAAGGACATGGTGTTTGTTGAATGAGTGAATGAGCAAACTTTGGCCTATTCTCTTTCATTTCATTCTTCAGCCTATCTCTAAGTCTCAGTCGTTTCTTCCTTTGTTCATTTCTGATACTCACCCCCTCTTGTCCATACCTGCTGCTTCTGTGTGAAGGGGGTGCTGAAGATAATGAACTGGACCAGACCAGAGTGAGCAGCAACTGGTGATAAGCCCCACCTGAAGCAAAACAAAGCATGAGGCACCAAGTAAAAAGATAGAATCTAGTGCCTGAAACTCATGCTCCAGGCAGGGAGTGTGACCATGCATTGCTGTACAATTGCACAGGAGGAATTAGGTGGGGATGCTGGCTGGTGTTGGGACCAATGATATATTGCAGGGGAGGTAAGTATCTGGAGGACTCAAAGCTTGGGGCCAAAACTAGAACATATGTGTCTCTGTGGGTGTATGAATATATGTGTGCTCACACTTACCTACACAGGGGAAAAGAATAGAATTGGATGGAGAGAGGGTGGTGGCCACTCAAGTAGAATAGCAGCCTTGTCACAAAAAGAGGTCCCCTGAGTCATTGACTCTTATAAGAACAAGATGGGTCTCTAAGTTGCAGATAGGCGCCATGTGGTTTCAGCTATGGAATAGGTGTGTGTGATGTGAAGAAGAAAGCCAGATAGATGCTTCCTGCATCGAAGTTTGATACCTCTTCAACTCTGGACTAGCAAAACACCTTTAACTTCTTCCCACTCTCATCCCACCTGCACAATTTATCTAGGTCCACTTGCTAAAGCACTGATAGAATCATGGCATTATTTTTTAAGATTTGCCTTATTTATTTGACACAGAGAGAGATCACAAATAGGCAGAGAGGCAGGCAAAGAAAGAGGGGGAAGCCGGCTCCCCGCTGAGCAGAGAGCCTGCTGTGGGGCTTGATCCCAGAACCGTGAGATCACAACCTGAGCCGAAGGCAGAGGCTTAACCCTTTGAGCCACCCAGGCACCCCTGGAATCATAGCATTTTTGCTAAACTTCCCATGGCTCCGTATTGCCAGCAAAAGTAGAAACATCTCACTCTGGCCTTCAAAGCCCCGTTAACCAGAGCACTCTGTTTCCATAGTGTATGTTGTCCTTTGCTGTCTTCACGCCTTTCATTTGGCTATTTCCGTACTCTTGAAGACAGCCCCCATTTTTACTCCTGGAAAAGTCGCCTTAGTGCTGCATGAAAAGACACATCTGGGTTCAAATTTGGTTTGATCCTCTAATAGCTGTGGTTTTGGCCGATGCTGCCCTACTCTAGAGCCTCACTTTACTTATCAGTGGAATGGGGATGGCAATACCTGTTTGGTGGCGCTGCTGGGACAATTAAGTGTGATGTCTCATGCTCGTTCCTGGCACATTGTTGGGTGCTCAAAACTGTCACTGCCTCACTTCCCAGACCATTTCAGCTGCCATCTCCTTCTGGAACCCTTCCACCACCTTGACCTTGTTTCTCCTCAACCCCCATGGACACAATTGTGACCTCTCTGTGGCATTTGCATTTTCGGCACTTTATTAGGATTGATCTTGTTCCAGCTCGCTGTTTAGATGTATACTCTTGAGCTCACAGCCGGACCCCTTTTGCTCAGTAGCTTCTGCAGAAGTGCCGCGAAACCCGCACAGTGACTGGCAGCTCAAAGTATTTAATAAACATTTGTTGAATTTAACTGAAATGTCCAAAACAACCTGATCCCATTGTTATTCTGACAAGTATCAGTCTTAACAGGCACCACCATCCCAGGCTGTCATGCATTATTCATGCCAAAGTCGCCTTCAGCACTCTGGTTTCCTGGTCTTATGGCCAAGGAGGAGGCTGGACATACTTACATTTCAGAAGATCTGCTCTCCCTCCCCATCAGCCTGTCCTGGCCCAGCGAGCTGCTCTGCACATTGCCAATCAGCCAACCGAAGTTCTTGTGATTCTCTCTCCCAGAAGCTCTGGCAGGACCACCAGCCTCTTGATGCAACTCCAGCTCTAAACACATTTTTTGTTCTTTCACATGCTTAGTGTTTCTGAAAAGCAAAACTCTAGCGCTAAGTGCAGACCCAGAGGAGAGAAATTGTTTAGTAAAAGAAGATATACATTTGACATGAAAAAAAAAATGTCTAAGGAGAGGAAGTATAGAAAATCTGGATGTGGAAGTAGCTGGACTTTCCGTGAGAAGACATGTAGAGAGTCCTCCTTTATTTTTATTTTTTAATTTAATTTAATTTTATTTTTAGAATTTATTTGACAGAGAGATTGCAAATAGGCAAAGAGAGAGAGAGAGAGAGAGAGAGAGAGGAGGACCAGGCTCCCTGCTGAGCAGAGAGCCTGACGCGAGCCTGGATCCCAGGACCCTGAGATCATGACCTGAGCCGAAGGTAGAGGCTTAACCCACCGAGCCACCCAGGTGCCCTATTTTTATTTCTTGACTTGATGAAAAGGTTGAGGTCTATGCTGTCACCAGGCAGGTAGCCCTGTGATATTTACATAGCTGATCTCGTGTGTTTTGACAGGTGCACCACAATTCTGACAGTTAAAAACCCATCCTTTGCCTCTTCTTGCACTGAATGTTGATGTTATATTGGTGTGTTCTGGGAACATCCTGAAGTTACTCTCAGAGAATTAAGGATTTTCAGAGTCTTTTTAGAATATAAAACATACTTTGAATTGATTTACTTACAAAATGACATATTCCTGGAAGGACGGAACTGGCAACTAGAGATCATTTCAAGTTGATCATTTCAAGTTAACAGTCTTGTTCCTCATACATATTATTCTTGCCCAAGTCCTATCAGACCCTCACTAGTCAAGACACCATATCTTTGCAGGTACTGTTCCCTCTGCTTAGAATGCTTCCCATCCATGTACTTATGGGGATAAGGTCATCTTCGGCCAAGGTCAAATGTTTGCATTCTAATGACCCCTTTTTTTGTTCCTACATAATTTGACACATCTCTTTCTAGTGCTGCTTTTTATATTGCTACAACTATTTATTTCTATGCCTGTCTCTTTCTCTCTACTGTGAATTCTTCAGTGATGACAGAGATGATTTTCTTTTCTGAGAACATTTGCCTGCTTCTCTTTGTATTCCATGACCTGCATGGAAATTAAAACATAACGAAATCCTCGGGTCAATCTCAAGGAACTTGTAATTATGAACACAAACAGAACAGCTTAAAGTTCTGCTCTACAAGGGAGCCTGGGTGACTCAGTTGGTTAAGTAAATATCTGCCTTTGGCTCAGGTCATGATCCTGAAGTCCCAGGATCAAGCCCCACATCAGACTCCCTGCTCAGTGAGGAATCTGCTTCTCCCTCTGCCTCTGCCCCTCCCTGCTTGTGTTCTCCCTCTCTTGCTCTCAAATATATAAAAAAAAAGTTTCTTAAAAATTGGCTCTATAATGATTAGAATTATAGAAAGCTATATAATAAAGGGTACTATAGGAGATTATAATGGTAAAACCCAAGGTGAATATTATCCAAACATACATAGTACCTGAAAACAAAGTGCCCAAAGAGATGTCAGCAATGCTTCCTACCTCCCTGACCATCTCCTGATGGACTTTATATAAACAGGAGATAAACGCTGATAATATTCAGTCACACCCATCCACTCTCTGTTACTTTTTCTTGGTTCTCTTAGAAACTACCCTTTTCCATTCACACTATTTCTACTTATCTTCAAAATAGGTGGTTGAGATAATAGCTATAAGCAATAATTGGTTTTGCTGCATATTGTGTATATCTATAGTGAAAATATCTCCTTTTAGCACTCATTATTCTAGTTAACAGAATAACTATTTGAGTTATATAGTTCCTAAACATTTTCAAGCCTTAGAATATCTTCCATGAGAAAATAATAGGTTGAGTACCATAGCCATTTGGTATCCACTCTCTTTGTCTTTAGAAATTCTGAAAATAGAATTCATTGTCTTTTGACACTACTATAAGTTGTAATAGAGAAATATGAAATTATTCTAATTGGGATCTGCTGGGATTTTTTTCTATAGGTAGTATCTCTTGGAGAGACAAATGCATAGCTGAGAGATGCTAGATCATTGTTGTAAATTATCTATTGTCCCCCTGAATCCTATGTCCCATCCACCAGATTTTAACCCCCACCTTACTACAAGAAATGACTATTAAAATATCCAGCTAACAGACATAACACCAGAAGAAACTTCTTAGGTACCAACAGGGAAACATAAATATATATTCTTATGTCCTCTTTTTGCAAACAGGTAGAAGGAGATGGAGTGAAGATGATTATTTTAATTTGCTTGGAATGAAAGCGGGGTACAGAAGACACAAAAGGAAGTATGTTAGCTCTCAGATTAAGCTAATGATCAGTGAGAAAGCATAACAGAAGTAAGAAAATTAAAAAAGGATGTAATTCCTTTTCTGCCATAAAAGAAAGTCTAAAGTTATGCTGGAACAGATACACATAAATTGATGGTGATGGTACATGGAATATTTATGGACAGTCTGAAATTAATGATGAGTAATGCAAAAACAGAGTGTTTACCTTCTAAATCATACTAGAATAAAAAAACACTAATATTGCCCATACATTAAAAATTCATAACATAAAAGGGCTCTCAAGGAAAAATAATGTTTAAAAGCATGAACTAGAATGACAGACCTGGTATTGTGATGGCATGATGCTATCTACTTTGAAATAGTGGTTTGATAAGTTATAGTTTATTGGTCCCTTAGAAGGTGGTGAAATAAAGGGAATGATCTTTGTAACGACCGAG
>PITA01012728.1:0-60884 GCA_004023965.1 Spilogale gracilis | reverse complement strand
TATAGTGATGGATGTAAACTAGACTTACTGTGGTGGCAATTTGATGATATATACAAATATTGAATTCTTATGTTGTATACCTGAAACTAATATAATATTATATGTTCATTATACATTAAAGAAGAAAAGATCTCCTTTATTACACTCCAGACAGCATCTTGGTAATGGGAACCATCCAGTGAAACAGGTAGATCAGATTTCAGGTAAGAATCTGAACCGATGGAATAATGACATATTTAAAAGACTTAGAAGACAATTTGGAAAATTGAATAAAGGATTTATTATTGTTATTTACAGTTTTTAATGCATTGTTATTTTTTTTTAACTTCTAGAAAGTGCACCACCTTTACCTTAAGCATTTCAGATATGCTTTAATACCAGTAACATGTCTCTTCTTTGGTATGAAAGTCAAAGACAAAACCCTCACTGTCTGGATACTGCATCTATCACCTTCATCTTACCATCGTTCAGTGCTGCCTTACAAAAGAGGGTCAGGGAAGAACATGGAATAAAGAACAAAGCCAAATACTGATGCTTATTCCTGCCTGATTTTCTACCCTTTTGTAAGATTCAGACATCTTCTTCATCCCTGAACCCAGGTCTTTGCAGATCCCTTCAGCTAGTAGCATGAGCATCCCGTTTATTTCACATCAAAATATAAAACACTTAATATAAAATATTAAGATTAACATAGTAAATGACATTGATAAAATATTTAAATAGAATTTATTTTATTTTTAAAAAGATGTTATTTATTTATTTGACGGAGAGAAACAGAGCTAGAGAGGGAACACAAGCAGGGGGAGTGAGAGAGGGAGAAGCAGGTTTCCCACCAAGCAGGGAGCCCGATGGGGGCTCAAACATGGGAGTCTGGGATCATGACCTGAGCTGAAGGCAGACACTTAACAACTGAGTCACCTAGGTGCCCCAACAGAATACATTTTAATGAACTTTCTCATCTTTGTAATTTCTGAAACACCCTAGGATAGTGTGTGTGTGTGTATACAGATATATGTACACATGTCTATGTGTGCGTGTGTCTGTACATGTGTACAGACACAGATATACACACACACACTACATACACACACATACACACACACACTACACATATTTATTCCATGCATTCTTAGAGTTGAATATTGTCATTGCTAAGATAACTCACAAAAACTTTGACCTGAGTTTTATCTGAGGTCTCTTTATAGTTCTTCCTATCAGTAATCAGATAGCAGCTTACTCTGCAATAGACAACCTTATGCATAACTCCTTTGCCCATTTGCCCTGTCAGAATTGCTAATGTGTCTAAATATTCCCTACTGGTAACCACTTTTCAGGCTGGTTATGTCACTTTCATTCAATCATTATTTTGTATATATTTTTTTAAAGATTTTATTTATTTATTTGACAGAGAGAAACACAAGGAGAGAGGGAACACAAGCAGGGGGAGCGAGAGAGGGAGAAGTAGGCTTCCCTCCGAGCAGGGAGCCCGATGTGGGGCTCAATGGATCATGACCTGA
This sequence comes from Spilogale gracilis, assembly GCA_004023965.1. Classification (NCBI taxonomy): domain Eukaryota; kingdom Metazoa; phylum Chordata; class Mammalia; order Carnivora; family Mephitidae; genus Spilogale; species Spilogale gracilis. The sequence goes on along the minus strand of PITA01012728.1, from coordinate 59,367 downwards.
GCCGAAGGCAGTCGCTTAACCAGCTGAGCCACCCACGCGCCCCTGTATATGTATTTTTAAAATGCTTTATGGTCCTCACATTTACTTTGCACTGCTATGTCTATTGCTCACATTTTTTTTATAACTGAACACTAATGTTGTTAAATGTCTACATTTTCCAAGCATCAATTTTTCAAAACCTTAAATAAATGTAAAAGTGAATGCAAAATAAATAAATAAATGTAAAATAAAAGTGATGTAAATGTAAAAGTGCAGGCAAAATGAATCGAGACACTTTCATAGGTTATAGCCCTCAATTTGCTTTCCAGGCAAAAGGAAAAAAACAAAACAAAACAAAACCAAGATACAAAATGAATAATGATACACCTCTAGATACTATGTCCTACTTTATAATTTGAAAATAACACTGTTTCTTACCTGTTACCCTTTTGCTACTGTACTACTAAAATAAAATATGTTTTTATATACATTTTCTTCCCTGTGGTTTCAATAATTTTAGCTTAAGATGAGACAATCTAACAAAACACAATGAATATTGCATTAAAATCTTGTGGGCCAGGATTCATTCTCACATGTGGCCTTTAAGTGATTGTTATCTCTCGGGACGCCTGGGTGGCTCAGTTGGTTAAGCGACTGCCTTTGGCTCAGGTCATGATCCCGGAAACCCGGGATCGAGTTCCACATCGGGCTTCTGCTCGGCGGGAAGCCTGTTTCTCCCTCTCTCACTCCCCCTGCTTGTGTTCCCTCTCTCGCTGTGTTTCTCACTGTCAAATAAATAAAATCTTTAAAAAAAAAAAGTGATTGTTATCTCTCAAGAAAGTAGTGCTATAGAAACATTGGTTAACAAATCAGAAAGGTGCAGTCTAATGGTAGAGTGGATGGAGATCCAATGAGTAAACAAGCTCTAATAATTCAGGCAGTAAGTGCCATGATACATGAAAGTGTGGTGGGAACAGAGAATGTGGAGAGGAAACTAACCCAGTATAATTATCAAAGTTTCTCTAAGAGCTATTTCTAAGTATATATCAAAACACCATGATATTAATTAGCTATATGTAAAGTCGGTTATATATTTATCTATTCAGGAGGATATCATGGGCAAAGCCAGAAGGCAAAACAAAGACTTTTAAAAACTGAAGAAGAGTTGATGAAAAGGAATGGACATATTTAAGATTTCTAAGAAGCTAAAAGAAATAAGGCATGGCGATTAATTTTATATGAGGGGTAAAGGACAGGAAGGAATCCTATCAGGATTTCTAGTGTAGGCAAGGTAACATATGGCCTGTTTACTTGGACAAAGGAGTTTGGGGACAAATGAATTGAAAAGACAATACCTTGAGAGTTAAAGCTACTGGATTTGAGGAGTCTGGTGACATCCAGGAGAAGAGGTCCAGTGGTCACTTGGATATGAGGATTTGGAACTCAATGATAGAATTAGGATAGAGATGGAGAGCAGAATCCTGAGCAGAAATACAGTGGTCATCTTTAAAGCCATGGGAGTGAAGGGAAATATTCCAAGAGAAGAGGAGGACAAGATAAGTTTCATCTAAAGATTAAGGATATCACGTGAGAAAAGAAATCTGCAAAGGTACATAATGAAAAATGGCCGGAAAAATAAGGGGAAAAATGTCTAAGTCAGGCTATGCTTCTAACAATCAGTGTATCTTAAACTCTTCTCATTTTTTGTCTCTTTTAAACAACAAAGATGCTCACATGTTATATAGCACTTTAAAAAGAAAATACTTCATGTTATAGGCTGAACTATATCCCCCCAAAATTCATATACTGAAGTCCTAAGCCCCAGTATCACAGAAAACACACAGGCCTGAGGACTGGAAGTGTTTTCTTGGTTCCAAAGGCCTGAGCTACTGCTCGGGGCCTACAAGAAGGAGCTGCTACCCAGGGCTGCAGAGATGGGGGCTGCTTCCCTGGCTGGCCTGGAGAACAACATGTCAGGTGAAGATTAGTCTTAATGAGCCTTAATATCTAATAAAATCTGCCTTGCTAGTTTTCAGTCTTGCTTGGGGCTAGTGACCCCTTTCTTTTTTCTGATTTCTCCCTTTTGGGATAAGAATATCTACCCTGTACCTGTATCTCCATTACATTTTTGGAATCAGATAATTTATCTGGTTTCATAGGTTCACAGCTAGAGGAAAAACATACCTTAAGATGACTTAGTTCCATTATACCCACACTTGATTTAGATAATATTTGCATATCTTGGACTTAGAGTTGAAGCTATAATGGGTTAAGACTTTTGGGCTGTTGAAGTAGGGATGAGTGTATTTTTCACATGAGAAGATCATGAATTGTGGGGATTCAGAAGGTAGAGTGTTATGGGCTGAATGTTTCCCCTCAAATTTATATGTTGAAGTCCTAATCCCTACTACCACACAATGCAACCATATTTGGAGACAAGGGCTTTAAAAATGTGATTAAGTTCATACAAGGTCCTTAGGATGGGCCCTAGTTCAGTGACTCGTACCCCTGTAAGAGAGGAAATTTGGACACACAGAGAGACATCAGACATGTATGCACACCAGAGACAACCATGTGCAGACAAAGGCAGAAGATAGCCATCTGTGAGTCAGAAAAAGTCTTCATAATGAAACCAATCCTGCTGATAGCTTATCTTGGACTTCTAGCTTTCACAGCTGTGAGGAAATAAATTTCTGTGATAGCCACCTAGTCCATGGTATTTGTTATGGTAACACTAACAAACTAATAAAGTTCATATTCTTTTATTTCTAACAATACTGGGATATAGATCTTACTTCCTCCACTTTAAAGATGAAACCGTTGAAGTTTTATAAGTTCAACCATTTAATCAAGAGCAAAGAGTAAATGGCAGAAAAAAAAAGACTTAATCCTTGGTCCTAGGAAAGATCCAGTTATTTCATCATATGAGAATTGCTGCTTCTGATACTAGCTGTGTCATAAAAGGAAATGTGTGTATGCAGAACAGCATTTTCTCAAGTTACTGCTATATGATTAAGTATCTATACCCTTATATTTAAATATACATACAATAGGTACAATATTTTATTCACCTTCTGAGAATTAAAGATAGAGGAGTATAGAGACACAACCTTTTTACATTTTTTTAGAAGGTTTTATTTATTTATTTGAGGAAGAGAGATGGAGATAAAAAGAGAGAACACAAGCAGCGAGGAGAGGGAGAATCAGACTCCCTGCTGAGCAGAAAGCCTGACACAAGGCTCTATCCCAGGACCCTGGGATCATGAAATGAGCCAAAGGCAGACGTTTAACCAACTGAACCACTCAAGCACCCCAGAAACACGACATTTTAGAAGGTTCAAATGGAAACTGAAGTATTGCTTTATTTATATTCACTTAAGAAAAGTAAAAAAATAAAGTATTTATAAAGGAGTTATGGCTGGTCGACCACTCAGATAGGAGTGATGGTTGAGTGCTAGTTCTATGGCAGTACTATTATTTCATTAGCTTAATGCTTACTACGAAATAGTTATATTTTCCCTGTTTTAGATGAGCTAGAGGTCGAGAAACTTTCAAAAATTGTTTCTCTAATAAGATATGTGAACTGAGGTCATTTGACCCCAGATTCTATGCTTTGAACCACAAAACCATTATCAGTCTTTGCAGCAACTTGTCCAGAGTCTAGACTTTTATTTTGAAAATCATTAGAGAAAACTTCTCTAGTCACTAGAGTATTTGTTCCCTTAAAGCAAGCTTCTTTTTCCTTTGATAGTGTAATATTTATTATTTCCTAGGATCTGTGCAGGCAGTTCAAATTAATTTCAATGTAGATTTGGATCTAAAAAAAAATTTGGGCTGTGCTTGCCACTACAAATGTGAATAAGAACACTGAAATTTTTATTTAAACAAAAAAGCTACTGAAATTATAAATTTTAAGAAGGCCAGCTACTTCAGATGTTTAAATGTCTAACTATATATAGATAATGGCTACAGAACTAATTAAGAATGGGTGGTTTATAGTCTGTCAAAAAGGAGAAAAATAGTAATTTTTAGCAATCATTAATTATTTTTCTATGTAAAAACCATGGCAATAGATTGTGCTATAAAATTATCAAATTTTGACAAATCAGAGATGTAGAGTTCTGTAATGATTAATTTATCTGAACAAATATTTAATGAGAAGCAGAAATATGAGTTGACACTAACACAGTGATGAGGGGAAAAAGTATGTTTATGAATGAATCTTGTAAAATTATAAGAATACATCTTTAGGACACACCCTGATTTGCTAGAAAGAGAAAGCTCTCAGGAAGATACTAGGGAAGTAAGTTCACAAAACTAGAAGCACAAATAGACTATGTCCTGGATATTAAGGGAAGAGTTTCATTGAGAACTGAAGATATTGCCAATTGAAATTGAAAAGGTAGTTAAAATGTTCCAGAGGGAGCAAGGAGCTTGATGAAAAGCATTTCACTCTAGAAAGCATTATATATCAACCTAATCTATCCTTTTCATTCTCTCTTTCCTTCACAAATAACACACAGAAGAAATTTTTAAGGAAATATGTATGGGAAATCACATTTCACTTAAACTGAGATTATTTTTATTTATATATTCTCTGCATTCTCTGCATCCATTTCTTCATCCTACAAGTATGGTAAATAACAGTGTTAAACCTCCCTCATTCCATTGAAATAAGAATCTTTGAGGTCAATGTTCTCCCTGCTAATTCTCTCTCATAACTTCTAACTGCATCCCCTCCACTTTCTGGACTTCTACTGTTTTCACAATTTAAAAAAAAAAGAAAGAAAGAATACAAAATTTAACAACAGTGGTCCTCTTTTGACCTTGGATTTTCTTCCAAGTAAGGCAGGATATGTAATTTTAGCATTTAATATGGAAATCCAGTAGGATAATGATGAATATTTAGTCTGGAGCCATAGTGTTTAAATTTTCACTTCCAGCTTCAGCACTTGGACTACTTAATGTTGCAATGCCTGGGTTTCCTCATTATACCCATTTCACAGATATCCCCAACTCTTGAATGGTGGTTGTAAGTACTACATGCATAAATGCACGTACAATAATTAACAACAATTCAATTTGTGTTAGCTATTACTATTCTTAATATTATTATTTGGCTGTGTTTTCTTTGACTCACTAGGGAGATTGAATGTAGTATCCCTCCAGCCCATCAAATGAAGAGAGTGAAGAGTAAGCCTTTCCAGATCACACAAAAGGGGAAAAGATCTTCAACTGATCTTGACTGAGTTTAATGGGCTATTAGATTAATATTTCAAACAGACTGAGTTTAGAGAGGCATGACATAAAAATGGGAATCATATTGAAAAGAAGCTAGAAAGAAACTTATGTTTTATATCAGGATAAACAATCATCCCAGTTTGTTCTGGTTTTAGTGCTGAAAATCATACATGCTGAAAAAAAGTCCCACAGTCTTGAGGCAAATCAGGATAGTTTGCTGCCCTTATCCTTGATTGCCAATTTTCCAAAATCAAAGTTCAATGTTTCAAAGTCTAGCTAGTATGTTCTTTCTCTGAGATGTCTCTCTGATCTTGAAGGCAGAATTGTGTAATTTCTCTCATATATATTTCTATAACACACACACACACACACACACACCCCACACACAGCAACTTGAATTAGGTATTTGTATAAATGTATAAATGTCTGATCTCCCCAATTAGCTTGTAAGGGCACTTATTTATATATTCTCTGCCATTTGTCATGCTGTTATTTCATCCCATACTCTGCTTGTTGCTTAAATAATATAATCCCATTTGTGTGACCAATGAACTAAAGCATAGAAATACAGGCATGTCAAAAATCCCTGCAATGAAGGGGGGCCTTTTAATTAAAGAAACAAAAGCTGTTGTATTTTTAAAAGTCCCACCATCTTCTCACTTCACTACAGAATTCATTGTTAGGCTTCAACTATTATCCTTGAACAGTGTGAACTAAAATAAATCCAAGTGACACCAAAGAGAACCTGCAGTATGCTGGTGGGTAGACTAGAAAAAAATAATGAATATTTTTGTACAAGTGGTCTTTAGCAATTTCCTGTCTGCTGTTATGAGAATGAAACCAAAATTACTTTTCTGCTCTGGCAGGTTTACATGTAAAAATTACCATGCCAGAAATATAAAGAAGTTACATGTTGTTTATTAAATGGGGTAATGAGTAAGGAAGAAGTAAACACAATAAACTTAGTGAAGTATCCAATGATGTTTTAGTTTCTAGAATATGGGTCTAGGAGAATTCAATATGGGATGGTACTTCAATTTGAAACCTACATATAATCTTTGAAAACTGTTACATCTATGTGACAGGCTAATGAAAAAAATAGTCTTCAACAGGGGAGAGACCTATGAGTTTTTAGAATGTTTTCTGAAATTCACTTTGCCCACATGAAGACTCATTTGAAATAAAGTTCCCCCTTCTCGGGGCACCTGAGTGGCTCAGTCGGCTATGTCTGCCTTCTTCTCAGGTCATGATCCCAGAGTCCTGGGATGGAGCCCTTCATCTGGCTTCCTGTTCAGCAGAGAGCCTGTTTTCTCCCTCTCCCTCTGCTCCCCTGCTCCTGATCTCTTGCTCACTCTCTCCGTCTCAAATAAATATATAAAATCTTTTTTTTTAAAGGTCCCCCTCTCTAAATCAAGTTTGTATCATCAGTAGACGCCTAAGTCTGTATAATGTTATCTCCATTGGCCATCCATTAAAATAATTAGGCTGAATTAATACTGATCTCTGTCATTTAATATTCATCAGTTATTTGCCTCCTTGTTTGTCCTCTTTCCTAAAAGACAATGAATGAGAGGTGAGCTTTACTCCTCAGTTCTCCTTGTAGGATTAGAAAATTCCAAAAGCTTGTTTTTCAGGCAAGGTTCTGACTGTAATTATAGGAATGTCTATTGAAGTCTTATCCAGTAATACAGTAATTTTAAAGCCTGTTCTGATCCTTGGGTAGAAATAAATTCTAAAAATCTGTCAGTTGTTTGCTTGTATGTAGGGAAAAATAGTTTTAATGTGTTAATCATACTTTTACTTATGTGAGAGTGTCTATGATGAACAATATTTAGTGAGATTCTTCAAGTTTGTTCATCAGTACTGAAATGTAAAGATCTAGAAGACTCTATTCACACTGTCACTTAAACTATTAAGGTAGCTCAACCCAAACTCCATTTCTCATTTGAATAAGAAATAATTTTGATTCTTAATGTTAATGGTTTTATCACTAAAGAATTCACAGCACAAAGGGGAATTGTAATAACTCATAGATAAGATGACCATATAAGTCATCATCCAACCTACTCATAAGTAACCCAATCAGGAGAATTTAGGATATAAAATGCCTCTTAGCAGAAAATAAATATTTTTAAATACAAGGTTTTAAAAAATATTTTGTACTTTCCCCCTATATAGTGAGTCCATCTACAAGCGAAAAGGTAGTTTATTTTTGTATTTGCTTCACTGCAAGGGGATGAAAAGAAGTGGCAAACTTTCCTATCTCCAGAAGATGCTCAGTTATTTTGACTTAGCAAATCTGAAAACAAAACAAAATTGTTGTACTACTTCCAGTGAAGAACTTCCACCAGACTTTTGTTTTAGAAAAGAATAGATCCAGGTTGATCAAGGACAGAGGCTATTCACACAGGTTTTAAAGAAGTGTGCAAAGAAAGGGTGAGCATTGATCAAAGTGTCTACTTGTGGCAGAGGTACCTGTACTGCGAAATCTTAAATGACAGAACCTCCAAATGGACAGCATGAGAATGAGTTGCAGTAGATAAACAGAGGGGAATTTGCAGGACAGCCACTGCAAGTATTAGGAGCCCAGCAAAGCATTTCTGTATGCAGGTTTGGCATAGAGCAACAGAAACACCTGATTTCAAGCAGTTATGTGGCTTTGATAAGAGGTGTTCCTGTGAACCCAACACCACATATTCTAGATTACTGAAGACCCAGTAGAAGAGACAATCCGATGAAATATGACTTTGACTTGAATTTACTAACAGTCCAATAGGCAGTGACATTGAGTAGGTGCTGAGATGTAGAAAAACAAAGAGGAGTTTGTTTTTTTTTTAAAGTTTGTGGGGTTTTTGTTTTTGTTTTGTTTTGTTTTATTTTGTTTGCTTGGTTGTTTTTTGTTTGTTTTTTGTTTGTTTGTTTTAAGTAATCTCTAAACCCAGTGTGAGACTTGAACTTAGGATCCTAAGATCAAGAATTGCATGCTCTTCTGATTGAACCAGCCAGATGCCCCAAGAGAAATAAAGAGTTTAATAGATGAATTGCATGTGTGCTACATATCCTTCATAAAGGTATGGAGAGACTTCTGTATAGCATCTGATTTATTTTGATTATCCACCTTTATTTATTTTTTTATTTTATTTTTTTAAAGATTTTATGTATTTTTTTGACAGAGAGAAATACAGTGAGAGAGGGAACACAAGCAGGGGGAGTGAGAGAGGGAGAAGCAGGCTTCCCGCTGAGCAGGGAGCCTGATGTGGGGCTCGATCCCGGGTCTCCGGGATCATGACCTGAGCCGAAGGCAGCCGCTTGTGCTATACAGTCCACAAACACCTTGGATTCTTTGAGAAGAATATTGTGAAAGCAAGTTCCCTAAAGTGCTAAGAAAAAAAGGAGGGCTTCCATTTAGAATCAGTGTTTATTTTCTCATTTATTAATACAACAGACATTTTTTTAAATCCCTACTGTATCAGTTGCTGAGATATAAACTGTGTATGTGTGTGTGCTTTTCACAACTTTTAATGATGGCTATATTGTATGCCAATACAAGTATTAATATTTAGTCCAGTGATTCTTGATAGTTTATATTAGAAATGGAATTATTATAGAGACAGAGGGCTGAATGGGACTAAATAGGGATTTTGACAACATATCATGGATATATCTATATACTTATTTTTTCATGTTTTCAGTGGATATCTATTGTCTGTTTCTATCTACCTATCTGTCTACCTCTCTATCATCTATCATCATTATCATTCCACCTTTGGAAAAAAAGCATGTATTTTTCCTAGAGAATTTCTTTCTATACATGATCACTGATGTGTTTCAGTGGGAGTAGATATGTGACTATTAAACCATCACATCTCCTTGGGTCACAGGTTGAGCACTTCATTCAAACCTAGTCTCAGAGTCAAGAGGGTTGGTGCCACAAAGAACGTAAACCTAGAGTTCTGGCAGCCATCTTGGTACCGTGAAAGGAGCACTACCTGGAAATGGAATTGCTGGAAAAGAAAGTTGAGCTGAGAAAAGGAGAGAATAAGACCATATTTTATGATATCATTTGAACATCTCAATTCAACCATGTCTAAAGACTTTTTCTACACTGGACATTTTTTCAGTTAGGGTTTAAGATTAGGTGCTACAAGCTAATAAATTTGAGTCTTGGACTCTGCCATTTAATGGTTTAGAACATCCACCAAATTCTAAGTCTCAGTTTAGCCTCTGTAAAATAGGAATAATAATAATTACTTCTTTGGACTGTTGAGAGAATCACATAGCCTAGCACAAATCAAACTGATTTCTTCTATGTAAGCTGTCCATTTGAAAACCATATTTAAGTAAATTATAATTCTATTATTTTACTTGTTATAGGGCAATATAAAGAATTGAAATACTTAAACTCACATTTGACTTTTCTCTTTCATTCTTCACATGCAATTCAACAGTAAGTCTGTTCAACTTTAATATACATCTGAAATCCGGTTACTTCTCAGCTCCTCTACTTTTACAAGCCTGATCCAAGCCATCGTTATGTTTTGCTTGGATCACTGCAGTAGACTCATAACTGGTCTCCCTGGTTCCTTTCTTGTCTTACTATTCTCAACATAGTAGCCAAAGCAATCCTTTTAAGATATGTCACATCAGACTAAAATACAAATGTCTACCAAGGCCCTGTACCTTTCGCATTACTCTTGAAGAGCGGTTCTGGAAAAGTATGGGAAAACATTATTATCATAATAAAGAAGGATAGTGTGCTTCCACTAACATTTATTGAGCCAAATCTAAAGAGCTTAGGAATCCTACCATATGTAGGGTATTCCTGATCAGCCCTGTCCCCTTCCACAGCTTTCAGATGGAATAAAAATTAAAAACATGTTTGTTTCTGAGCTTCGAAACGGATTCTACTTTACATATAATCAAAGTATTTTCTAATAGTTTCATACACTGAATTTTGCAAGAATACTGAGATCGGGCTATTTGGGAAGATTATACTTAGTTCTCTTTGATAATTTAACAAAGGGTGTCCACAACTTTAGAAACTGACATCACTGTAGTATCTCAGTTCCTAAAACAATTTGGTTTGCATCTGTAGCTATTATAAAGAAAGGGGTGTTGAATATGACAGGGTCAAGGACTGTTGCCCTACATGATTTCAACTTGTCCATTCTTCACACCTTGTTATCTCTTTAGCATCAATTTCTGCTTCTCCCTCCCTCACTTCCTCTGCTCAGCTCTAGTTACACAATCTTCTTTGAATATGCCAGACATGGTACCATTGCCTGGCATCTCCTTCAGGTCTTTACTCAAATATCAACTTCTCACTACCCATCTTATACAAGATTATACTGTCCATTACACTACAGAATTTCCTATTCTCTTTGCCAGCACTAATTTTCTCAATAGAATTTAAAAATATCTAACCCATCATATTTATCTTTTGGCCAGTTTCACTGAATAGAATGTAAACTCAATGAAAGTGGATATGCAAAAGTTTATCTATTTTGTTCATTGCTGCATTCCGAGCACATAAAATTTGCACTAGTAAGAGCCTTTCCTCTTAACGTTAGTACTTCAATAGATATTTGTTGAGTGAATAAGTAAATTAATAATTATTACTCCATGGAAAACACTTAGAACAGTATCCAGTACACAGTAAGTTCTCAAATTACATGCTATTAGTAACAACATACTTCATTTTGCTCAAGTAAAATGGCCTCCATGTTGTCATTTCTACTAACAGAGACCTAACCTATAAAAAAAATCCTAAATCTAATATATCTAATTAAAAAGTAATATGGTCACATTACAACAAAGGAGTTATCAAGAAATCATGCTGTAGATACTTCAGAACTGTGGGCTTCGTTTAGTTCTATTGCTTAAATTTATGAGAAAAGGTCTGTCTGAGATACTGCCCATTATAAAAAAATATTCTTAATAAGAATTGGCACTACTGAGCTAAGATGTTTTAAACAATAAATACTTTGTATGATACTGTAGCACAATTGTTAGAACATAAATGTAACATGAAACAACAGAAGCAGTCTTGCTGAAACAAAAAATGACTTTGTTTCTGATGAAGAGTTACTGCAGGGATCTACCTATATCTATCTGTTCTATATTTTTAAAGAAAGGATAGTAAAAAAAATGAAAAATATCACAATAAGAAGAACCATCTCAGCACAACAAATGATGCAGCTAATAATACAGCAAAATAACCTCCACTAGCAGGTCAAAAATTTAGAAAAGCTTGAATTAGAAGTTTTGTACAAGGAAGAAGATAAGTGTTCTATAGTTACTCAAGGGGATATATCAAAGGAGTATGAAAAATATACATTAGAATGAGTTAGACATTCTTACATCAGAAGGGGAGAGATAAAGACATGATCAAAGAAAAGAATATAGAAAGCGAGTGGCTTGAAAGTAGAAAGAAAAAAGGCACAAATATTTTACAATGACAAAAATGATCACAATACCTTCGAGGTAGCAGATCTGAGGAAAAAGGTTCTTGCAAATTAAGTGATAACTCTAATTATGGTTGGAAAAAATGATTGCTTATTTTGTTGCTCAAGCCTCAGACTTCAACCTTCCTATGCCCTTCCTCTGAATGTGACTGTGTGTGATCTAGTTCTTCAAGGTCTGCCACAACTATTTCCCATTCCTTTACTTCCTCTTGCATTTTTGCAGTAATCTCTGTCACCTGAGGTAACCTCATCATCGCTCTGATCTTCACCATCTGACAAAGTCTAACAAAAAGGGAAAATGGGTGGTGTACTCTAATGGAAGAAACTGAGCCTGTATATGATAAAGTCATAATGAAAGAAAGAACTTAATTTAAATAATCAGTGATTAAAAATATAGATAATGATGATAAATTTGAAATATTTAAGGGTCTTCTATTATGGTAATGATCATAAAGATACTTTATATATTGGCTAATTTCAATTTTCTGAAAACTGTTTTGTTTTCTAAGTATTGTCTTTTAATTTCCCCAAATGGTAAGAGGTCACTTCTTTTTTATTTATTTATTTATTTTAAAGATTTTATTTATTTGACAGAGAGAAACACAGCCAGAGAGGGAACACAAGCAGGGGGAGCAAGAGAGGGAGAAGCGGGCTTCCTGCTGAGCAGGGAGCCTTTTGTGGGACTTGACCCCAGGTCTTCCGGGATCATGACCTGAGCCGAAGGCAGTCGCTTAACCAACTGAGCCACCCAGGCGCCCCAAGAGGTCACTCCTATTATTATGTATGCATCTAGGCTATATATATATAACATTTTCAAGTATAATGAAGAATGGCTTTCGTTGGAACTGAACGTAAGTCTGTGTTCAATCCCTGGTTTATTGTACTTCCTAAGAAGAGGAGGTCATGTCATTGCATGATGTTTACTCTTCTTGATATCTGGTAACTTAAATACTATCATGTGAAATTAACAATGCTTAAATATTATGAAAATTAGTCAATGCATTTTGTGTTACATTTAATGGAAACTGATTCATCTTCCAAATGAAATAATGAGAAAAATTAGTCTAATATAAAAAGGAATACATATATATCAGCAAATCATTGAAATAGGAGAAAGATAAAAAAGTCACAGAAGTCAAACAAAAAATATGAAACAAAAAATACAAAACAGAAACCATGAGGAGGTACACAAACCAATTTTATCCTTATGCTGAAAATAATAAGTATAAAATTAATTTAGAATATTCTAAATAATATTCTAAATAATTTAGAATTATTAATTTAGAAAGACATAATTAAACATATAAATCTAACAACAAAAGGTATACAATCTGTAAAGAAACATAAAATTTTGATAAAGGACATTTAGGAAGTTCTAAATAAATGAAATAAATTATTTATTTACTAATTGGGAGAAAATATATTAAAGACACAAAACCTTCCTAAATTGACATATAGATTCAATGCAATTATCAAATTTTCATAGGCTTTCTCATAGATATTTAGAATACATATAAGAAATAGCAAAATATGGAGATTAGCCAAAACTCTCAAAAGAGATGATGAGATCTGTTCTCTCAGGAAGATAAACACATGTGAATCAAGAAAAATATATTGATTGTCCATATCTGCATGTTTTAATAGCAAAAAATATTAGCTGTATCCACTTATCCATGTCCCAGTTCTTCAGTGGGCATGCTGACCAAGGCTTATGTTTGACGATGTTCAGCAACTCTAGTACTCCAGCAAAGTCCTGATAATCATGTATCAGCTTGACTATTACCAGTAAAAGGCTTTTAGAGCCCGTATTAACCTTTCATGTGTGTGTGCTTTCTGAAATTACATAGTTCTTGACATCATCACCTCTCTGGATTAACCGTCTCTTCCTTCTGTTATTTCCACACCATAGATTATTGAGCATATGGCATCTACAGCACTTTGTCACTGAGTAATTTGTTATTCAGAGATGTTATGAATATGGATAGCCTTGCAGAATTTTCAAAAAAGCACATGGTACTGCTTCAAGTTCTTTAGGCTAGATTAAATGTGGAACTGAAGTTAATTATGTGATGGAACGTCATATAGACATCCCAGATTTTCTGAGACCGACAAGTGAGTAACAGCATAAAGACTGGGCAAAATGAAAACTTGAGTGTAATTTTCAGGAACTACAGTTGGAATTAAAATGTCTTTTTACCTTGGCCATCACTGTAAGTACTTTGATACTTTGAGCAACAGTGCCGAGTAACTCAGAATTGGACACACTGGCAAACAAGCAAAGAAACCAAGGAAGCTTCTCAGTCTAGTAGATTATAGACAAGCATGTCCCATAATTAGTGACAGAGTGACTGCTAGAGAAAGGAACAAAACAAATGCGAAGTTTGAGAAATCACATGGCTTCTTGATATCCATTACATAAGAGGGTAAAGTTTTAAACACTGCCGCCAACAATTTACAAGTGTTTAATTTAAACAGCAGGTTTAAGTGACTCAAAAGTGTATTCTTAGATGGATTATAGTTAAGGACAATAAAAACAAAGAAACAGCTTCTTCTATTTCAGTAGCCATGAGAAAAGAACTTTAAAAATCAGTAATGGTATTGCAGCACAATACTGAGAAGTGGCAGTGAGAACATGGCAATATGTACAAAGATTTTCCTAAAGGAAGAAGAATAAAAATTATTTTATGGTAATGTAAAAAATATGTAGACTAATGGAAACATCTGACTGAGTTAAAAGATGTCACCTTGTAGGTATACTCTAGCAAGATAGAGTAGGTTATCCAAATGCACTAGAAATGTTTTTGTATTTGTGGGGAGAGGTGCCTAATAATCTCAATTGTGTCAGGGTCTTTACCATGTATAGTCTGTTTTTACTGGTATGTACTCAAGAGTTTACCTGATTCATTTGGTAATTATATATGCTAAAATATTATTCTCTTCTCCCCTCAATATTTTGAAGTATTATTATAACAGAGTAGGTATGTTAATGACAGTCTATAAAAATTCCAAGTAATTACAGATTACATTGTATTAAATGTTTTACATTTTAAATTGTATTTATTTATTCTGAGTTTTACCTCAGTTTCAGGAAATGGGCTTTCTTCTCAAGAAATGTATTTAGTATTTATGAATGAATAATGATAATTGTTTAAGCAGGTGTTATAGAAAGATACTGGAAACTAATCAAACAAAGAAGTCTACCAAGATCTATATAGTTCTCAGGGCTGGATTTCAGATGGCTTCTATTTTATCTTGGCTTCCTGCTCAGTAGTGTCTAAAATTTGTGCCAAGTCCTCAGAGAGATATCTTAAACTGTGATTAAAGAAAGCAAGATAATTTTAATCACTCCTTTAGGACATAAGCACTCTTCAAATTATTTTAATGAAGGTCTCATTATGTAATACATTGAACTTTTTCTTTTTTAATTTCTTTCAATTTATAATTATTTCTTACTCTTTATGTTACAAAATGGAAAGAATTGAAAACTAATGATTGTTTTGCTACTTGTCTTATCCAGCAATGGAACAAATTTCAAATTATTTTAAGATACTGAGTCATATCAATTTTTTACATTTTATTGACATATCATTTCACACTAATTAGTTTTTTTCTTTTTTTGAAAAACAAATTTGCTGAGATGCATGCATCATTTCTGGGGATGTCACTTATAAAGTAATTGCAATGTGAACATTGTTTCTAAGGCAGCCCAAAAATGCTTTCCTATTGTATTTTTGGCAAATAAAATAAAAAAAGACTTTAGTAAGTATTTGGATTTTTTACAGGAAATATGTCATATATTAATTATTAAGGCTTAACCTCTTTTTAAGATTAATTTATGGTGTTTCCCTAATTATTTTCCATTGATTTATTTAATTCTGAGATTCCAATAAATATTAAAACATATCAATACAATTAACTACAAGGGTCTCTATTATGACTTTTTTTGCCTCTTCACAAAGACTCTCCCTTTTAACCAAACATGAGGCTCCTCTGACTCCTCTTTCTGACTAATCCCTGACCTTTGTTGTTGTCCTAATACTTCATTTTTAGGAAGAGCCCTATTAGGTTGGTTTATTGATAATCCCCCATTCTTGATCTCTATCTGCTCATATTCTTCATTCCCACCTTCAATGTTTTATCACCCTGTCCTACATCCAGCAAAAATCCTGTTGAGCTATCAAGAATGCCCATGGCCTTGATGTTTCCTCTTACTAATTTTCCATCCACTGACTTCCAACCTTATCCTTGGCTATACATCTCTACTGTCCTTGTATTTGTAGGTGAGCACAATCTCTCTTCCCTACTACAAAAACTATAAAGTCTGCCTTCCTGTTTTTAACAAGCATCATAATAATTATTTTCTTTAATATCTCAAAGAGATCTTTAGGAATTATATTTTACATATTGGTTTACTGTGCAACACCAACAATTATTGTCTAAAGTTAATTTCCTACCTTAATTTTCTTCTGCCTGACTCTGACCACAACATCTCTTCACTGTTTACTTTAAGTCTTTTTCTTAGTAACAAAAAATATCTTCCATGGTGTGGTGCCTCAGTGAAGTGTGGTATACAAAATATTTTATAGGTCATTTTTCTTATGGTCCAATTTATTTTGGTGTAAGCTCAAAGCTTCAACATCCTCTACTAAGTGAAAAGTTACATTTTAATAGCTTCCGCCTGGAATTCATATAAACATTAAGCTCAAGAAGTACTGATCAGGACAGTGGTTCTCAACACTGGCTACACATTAGAATGCCCCAAAAATCTTTCTAAAATTAATGCCAATGCCTAGAGTGTTTTCCAAACCACTTCAATCAGAGTCTTGGAAAATAGTAGGGCCTTTCTTTCTTTCTTTCCCTCCCCCCCTACCCTCCCGCCAGCCACCATCCCTTCTTCCTTTCCTCCTTTCCTCTCCCCCTCCTTCCATCTCTCTATCCAGTCATTCCTTCTTTTTCCCTTTAAAAGTTTCTAATGGAAGAATTCTAAAATGTAGCCATAATAAAACAATTATATTACTGATGACAGAAATATGTAGTTTCTACTCTATTTACTACATATGCCACCTTCACAAATTATTATTTTCGGTTTTAACTACCTCATTTATTAAACTAGAATAATAATATCTGCCTCAAAGAATTAAGCATAGTGCTTAAAACAACATCTCATAGATAATAACTCTCACAAATGGTAACTGTAATTACTGAAATTATATCATGCTTACTTATTCCATAGATTTAGTGTATCTAAATAGAGATGGCGTGTTTTTCCTCAAACTTCAGGGCTTTGCATCATTTAATTCGGTTTCAAGACTCTAAGTCTTGACTAAACGACAGTTCTTATTCTCATGGATTCAAAGACCAATCTTACAGTTTCCTAGATAGTTGCAATATGTGATTTTTTATGTGATTTTTTAAAAAAAATCAAAGAACATTATATTTTCTGTTACCCTCAGGAAAAGGCCTTCTTATGACTATTAAAGGCTCTTCAACAACTCCTGCTCAGTTTTCTAAGCTTTAGGACTTTATTTATTTCACTTTTGGTGAAATAATTAAAATTGTGTATATTAGACCTTTAGCAGATGCAGGGATAAGATATATTTTCTGCTTATTTTGAGGAAGGGACTAATTTTACCATACTGCAAAGGAAAAAGTGCTTTTCCCACAATGGAAATAAGATAAACACATTATAAAATCATTATTTAAAATTTATCTCCTTAGTAAACCTAAGCTGGATATAATATAAATTGGTTTTACATAACAAATTACTTTAAAAAATAATCTGGTAAGCAGTTATTGAAAAATATAATTTAACCTAATCTTGGAAACCAAAATGGCTAACTTTTTTTTTTTTTTTTTTCCTCTTATCTTGAAGTACATGTAGAGGGTTAAGCCTCTGCCTTCAGCTCAGGACATGATCCCAGGGTCCTAGGATTGAGCCCCACAGCAAGCTCCAGCTCAGCAGGGAGCCTGCTTTCCCCTCTTGCTCTGCCTGCCTCTCTGCCTATTTGTGATCTCTCTGTCTCTCTGTCAAATAAATAAATAAAATCTAAGCAACAACAACAACAAACACAACAAACAAACCTGAATAAACTTATATAACAAAATGATTGGGGAAGATGTTCAACAAAGAAGGACTGCAAAGAAATTATGGAAGAGAGAATGCTGATGAGGTATGGTGGAAGATGAAATGGGCCTAGATGTCTGCATCCCAAAACACATTATGGAAAGAATGTGTAGTGGAGAAAAAAACAACAGCTCTGGGCTTAGAGGCAGTTGAATAAGATGGGAACGGAAAGTGGGGTTTTAAGCAGGAAGATAAATTTGGGGGCTGTGTGAAGATCCACTCTATTAGTCAGTGCACCCCTATATTGCTAGTGCACAGAGGGTCCACAGGTAATTAGCTCTTGAATAGTAGAAACTGGAGTCTCTCCTGAAAAGAAGTTGAATCATATAGGCTTTTAGCTAGAGGGCTAGTTCCCACCCCCTTGCTTTCTTTGTCCCTCACTGCAGAGATCTAGTAGTGAAAACTCCTCAGAAAGAGAAATGATATAAATAAAAACAAAAAACAATTAATATAATGATAGAAGAAATCCAAAACACATACCAGTTCTTCCTGAAATTAATACCAGACTATCAGGAATCACTGAAGGTATGGGCAGATCCTTAGTACCAAGGGCAAGACAATGGCCACCCAATCTAAAATAGTCAAACTCACAGAAGCAGAGAGTGAAGTGATGGTTACTGACGGTGAAAGGGATGGGGATATGAAGAGATGTTGGTTAAAGTGTACAAAAAACCCCCATAAACAATCCAATTAAAGCATAAGCAGAAAACCCAAACAGACATTTTTCCAAAGAAACATGCATGTGGCCAACAGGTATATGAAAAGATACTCAACATCACTAATCATCAGGACAACAGCAAATCCAAATCACAATATCACCTCATACCTATTAGAATAGTTATTATATAAAAAATACAAGAAATAGTAAGTGTTACTGAAGATATGGAGAAGAGGGGACTCTTGTGCTCCACTGATGGGAATATAAGTTGGTAAAGCCACTATGGAAAACAGTAACGGAGATTCCTCAAAAAATTGAGAACAGAATTACCATATGATCCAACAATTCCACTTCTGGGTAATTTATCCAAAGAAAACAAAATATCAATTTAAAGAGATACATGTACTCCTATGTTCAATGCAGCATTCTTTACAATAGCCAAGATACAGCAACAACCTAAATACCATCAATGCATCAATGGGTAAAGAAGAAGTGGTATGTGTACACATATCGTGAATGCTACTCAGATGTGAAAAAGAAAAAAAGTCTTGACATTTGCAACAACATACCTTGAAGACATTATGCTAAGTGAAATAAGTCAGAGAGAAAAAGACAAATACAATGTCATTTTATTTATATGTGGAATCTAAAAAGAAATGAACAAACAAAACAAAAGTCATGGACACAGAGAACAGAACAGTGGTGCTTAGAGGGGAGGATATTTGGGGGAATAGGTAAAAAGATAAAAGGGTTAGTCAAGAGGTACAAACATCCAATTATAAAATAAGTCATATGAAGGGGGCACCTGGGTGGCTCAGTCAGTTAAATGTTTGTCTTTGGCTCAGGTTATTATCTCAGGGTCCTGGAATCAGGCCCCACACTGGGCTCACTGCAATGCAAGAAACCCACTTCTCCCTCTCTCTCTCCCCCTGCACATGTTCTCTCTCTGCTCACTCTTTCTCTCAAATAAATAAGTTAAATCTTTAAAAAATAAAATAAAATGAGTCATGGGAATGTAATGTAAAATTATATATCAGTTTGAAGATTTTTAACAAGAATTTCTAAGTTATATCATTTCTTTGCTAGACTCATTCTGTCTTCAGTTTGTTCCGCTATATTTTTACTTTTCTTACTGTATTGCATATGTCTAACATCCTGTCCTTACTGTTAACTATTTGCAAAAATACTCTCATTTTCTTTATTTTGTATATTGATTATAGGCTTAAAATGGCATTTTCATCATCTTCCAGGTATATAGTGCAATATAAAATGAATAATCACTGAACTGAGTAGTTACTGGTGAAGTATATCATGAACAATTTAAACAGTACCTTTATGATGCGTTCATTGGATTTTAAATGGTTTGACCTCAAATAAATAAGATTTTAACGTGGGGTAATTACATCTTTAATAAGCCTTTAGGTTCATTTTAAGTACTTTTTTGAGTCATGTAAAATAACCTATCTGAAATAAGAAATTATTAGTAATTTTCAATTATCTGATTTACGAAAAGCAACAGAAAAAAATGATAATTACATCTGCCATTTCAGTGAGCACTGGTGTTGTTAGTCAAAATTCTTTGCCTTACACTATGTTATTAGTTACTACATCTTGATATTAATCTTTTATTATGTGAATGTCATTATATTAAGCATTAATATGGAAAGATTTTCTTAGGAAAACTTTAACTATTTAATTAAGCCTGTAAGTTGAATCATGAAAATGAATTTGGGAGACTATTAACTTTAGTTAGAAGTATTTCGCATTTGACTCATAAACTGCACTTACCCATCTCCTTTTTTCAAGTTTCTGCCAGTAAGAAGGCATAGTGGACACCTTGGGATGCGCAAGCTACACTTGACCTCCTCTTCTTCACAAAATTCTGTTGCTAATTTTATGTTTCCTTTCCAGACATCTGCCCTCATACCAGCTCTATAGAATCACCCTAATTAGTAAACCATCTGAGGCTGTGCATTCTCCTGGTGATCAGGGTATTATGTCCCAAATTAAGGAAATTAAGGGAAGGATTGTTAGTTCACTGTTGGAATTGAATTTTTCTCTCTTGCTATATAACAAACAAGAAAGCTTGGAGCCTTCACTCCCACTGGTAGGCATTTGTGACAGTAGTAAACTAGACTGAACTGAAGCTGAGTTCACTGATGGTGACAAAAAGGGCTGACTGACAAGAAGGGCTGATTCACAAGGATGGGAATAAAGTAGAGCAAGTGAGGCTCCTGATGTGCACAAAACCAAAGGAGATACTCCACACTTGCGGACCCTAGCTCAGGCCCTGATTCACAGAATCCCAATGACAATGCTTGCAAATCTACATTTTAATGCAGAAAAAAGATCTTTATCACAACCAATGGCTTTCTCACAGCCAGGGGTCAAACTTAAATTCTCCTCCCTCTGCAAGGGCCTTAACTGATATGCTTTCTTCCTTGCATTGAGAACCGCATGACACGTGCCTAGAACCCCCTCAGAAGCAGGGTGCCCCAAACAGTTCCAGTCGTGAGATTCTTATACTCTGCTGGTCACCTAAGTATAGCCTTGCTCTGTAAATAGTTCAGTGGGAGAACCTTCCAGGAGTCTCGGGGAACATCATGAGTCTCAAGATGAGATACACATCATCAATCTCACTGTTATCTATAAACAATGCCTACAAGCTGGCACAAACAACCTGGAATCATGATTACAAAGCTCACTCTTTATCAGTATGTTTCACATCTTGACCAGAGTTCAGCCCCGTGCAGGTACAAGTGAGCTTGCTGGAATGTCACATTGAACCCAGACAGTCAGACAGACACTTGATTTTGCGATGATCTCATCAAGCTGCTAACCAACCATCTAAGGAGAAGCTTCTCTTTCTGGTTTTCTTATTAAAAGATATAATACATGTATTTTTAAATTTTGCATTGTTTAAACTGGTTGTTTAAACAGGAGCATCTGTTTTGGTAGCTCAAACTATCCTAACTTATACACTCCTTTAGCTGCAGTTATTTGGAGAAAAATGGGTGAATAAAGCAAAGTATTAATCAAGAGAAGGGTTCTGTTTAGGCAAACATTGACTTAAGCACTGCCAAATACCTTTTTGGTACTCCTTTACCTAGAAGAAAAACCTTTTTTGGGGGGCAAGTAGACGTGCTTCAGAAACAATCCTAACACATGTACAATGCATTAATATATATTGTTTGGTTCCCTGTGTAGGTTTTGGGAAAGGACATACTTTAATTCTGATCATCTTAAATCTTTTATCTCTACATATGCCCTTTTTCATACTTCTATTTTGATAACAGTTTGCATTTGGTTTCACATTACTAATTTCATTTTTCCTACAGAAATTGATTATTAAACAATAGTTTGAACAGTTCTTTGCATTCAGCAGAGGTCTACACAGGGGCATCTGAACATTTAAATAACAATTTGGTTAAGGAATTGCATATTCACATACTTATGACCGCCTCTGCAATCAAACTGTCCTTCGATTTTAACCTTTAGTCAATCGAACAAACTCAAATAATGATTTTTTCCTATTTTTCTATAGCTGAAACTTTCACACTTGTTACTTCTTATGATGTAAGGTATTTCAAACTTTTGGTAATCAAGAACAAATGAAGAAAATAAAAAAAAAAACCTACTCAAACTCCAGAAATAAATATTTTATAAGAAGGTAATTTGATAAGCTATGCAATGTCTGCCTGTTAGAACTGAGCAGCTGGTGGATGGACCTGTGTATCCCGGGAAGCAGGGACATTTGCAATAATTCCACTGTCAGGGAATTTTAATTTTCCTTTTTGACCTTGATTTTGGTGGAAAAAAATTTCTGTCGAAACTCTTTTAATAGATCTGGAGTATAAAATAATATATAGAGATAGGGAAAATGTTGGCACTAAATCCAGACTGGGTTTTAAAAAATAAGATCTGTAAATTACACTGCCTTATGAAGTTTGAATTTCAGAGTATGCCTCAAAATTCTGGCCCCAAATAAATGTCATGATTACTTGGAGCTGTTTTTTATCAAGTTGATCTGATGCCATTGTTATAAACTGACCAAATGTTTCTCTTAAAAACACCAAATGCACATGAAATGAATAGAGATATTTGAAAAATGAATAGTCCATAGAATGAGTGAATATATAAAAGTAGTATGCAGGGCAATATATTATCAAAGTTTTCAAATTATAATTATAATCAAGATCTAATTTCAATAGGGGTGCATATTATGTTATAAATTCTGTACTTATCTAAATATTAAAACTAGAATTTGATTACCTTTAACTATGATACTCAGATATGACATCTATCGAACTCTTAAAACTTCTCTATTCTAAAAAACAGTGACACATAATAAAGCAATTTTTTAAGTAGGTAAGTAAAAAATGGAAGCCCCTCAAATCATGCTGGAAACAAAAATGGGTAAAAAATTACTTGGAAAGGGGCTCCTGGGTGTCTCAGTTGGTTAAGTGACTGCCTTCAGCTCAGGTTATGATCCCAGAGTCCCGGGATCAAGCCCTGCATGGGGCGCCTTGCTCGGTGGGAAGCCTGCTTCTCCCTCTCTTACTCCCCCTGCTTATGTTCCCTCTCTAGCTGTGTTTCTCTCTGTTAAAGAAAGAAAGAAAGAAAGAAAGAAAGAAAGAAAGAAAGAAAGAAAGAAAGAAAGAAAGAAAGAAAGAAAGAAAGAAAAGAAAGGAAGAAAGAAAGGAAATCTTTTAAAAAAATAACTTGGAAAGCATCACAACATCATAAAATATGGTACTGAATTATACCTCAAGGGGCATCTGGGTGACTCAGTCAGTTAAGTGACCGCCTTTGGCTCAGGTCATGATCCCAGGGTCCTGGGATCAAGTCCTGCATTGGACTCCCTGCTCAGTGAAGGGCCTGCCTTTCTCTCCCTCTCTGCCCTTCCCCCTCACTGTGCACTCTCTCTCTCTCTCTCTTTCAAATAAATAAAATCTTTAAAAATAAATGAGGGGTGCCTGGGTGGCTCAGCTGTTAAGCATCTGCCTTTGGCTCAGGTCATGATCCTGGAGTCCCGGGATCAAGCTCCGCATCGAGCTTCCTGCTCAGTGGGAAGCCTGCTTCTCCCTCTCTCATTCCCCCTGCTTGTGTTTCCTCTGTCAGATAAATAAAATCTTTAAAAATGAATGAGTGAATGAATAAATAAATAAATAAAACCTCAAAAACTTGGCTTTTAGCCTAGTTCTTCCAGTGACCATGTGATGTTGGGTAAATTATATTATTTCCCTAGAATTTGCATTTCATATATTTCCCAAGAATGGATTGGACCATGTATTTATCATCTCTTTCAGCTTTCTTTTTATTAAGTCTTAAGCTTTCATTATTTTATACATGGCTGAGATTATGTATTTCACAAGGATTTCTACCATTGAACTATCCTCATGATTAAAGTCACTCAAGAGATATCAATTTCTCAGTTATTTTCTATCAAATGTTGTAGAATTACCCTGACCATCCAAACCTAACATCAAAATAGAGGCTACTCCTATTATTCCTGCTAATACCCCAACACTGATACTGTTGTTTTTGCAATTATTCAATTATGCCCTAATGTCCTTGACTCATGAGGTTAATATCAAACTTAATTTCCAGCTGATGCCTGTGGTAGAAGATACATGGTGGTAATGTCCCTCTTGCTAAGCCCCATGCACTATAGTGGGAGAATAATTCCCCACAAGTATATCATAGAGCTCTCAGAAAGGAGGTCAAATATCGAGTGTTCAATACTGGATTAATGTATTCTCAAGAGTTTACTTCATTCTGTTGAATCCCAAATCTCTGTTATCTTAATACAAATGCATAGATTCCCATTGTTTTTTTGTGAGGATTAAATCTGAAAGTAGGTTTGAATTCATGGTTGCAACGTATTCTAAATGCATCTCCCAGAGTTACATATGTCTAACATGTATGTGACTGCACCATACTGCAGCTCCTCCAAAGGCAAATGAGGAAGATGAGCATGAAAAAGGAAACCACAAGATGCTACCAGAGCACAAAAGAAATAATGACCTCTGCTCTGGCAAGTTAGATAAGCTGTTCCAGAGGAAGTAAGATTGGAGTTGGAATTTTGATGAGTTTTTACAGTTTGACAGATAGATAAGCATCGGGTAAGTCATTTATGGGCGGGAGGGACAGCATGTACGGAGGCTGGGGAAATTGACATTGCTTGGTGGGCTTCAAAAAAAGGAAATTCAGAGGGTGTGGAATCTGTAAAAGGGAGAATGAACAGGAAAAGTCCTTGGGAGTAAGAATGGGATTAGCCTGTGATAGGGATTTTTATGCCATGGCAAGGAATTAGCACTTCATCCTTTAAAGCATGGGGAGGTCACTGAGACATATTAGATGAGAGAAAATAAGATTTGCTTTGCATTTTCCAAAAAGCATGCAAGTATATGATAATAAAATTCTTTACAATGCTTGGAATGTTCCTCAAACCTTTCTCTTAAGAAATAAAAATCAAGCTGTAGATACCTTATTGGCAAAATGTGATAGGAAAATTAAGAGGCAGAAAATTTATTCAGCAAGATTTGGTTGATTTAGTTACACAGTTGATTCTCATTAGTTGCAATTGTTATGCTCTAAAAAGTTGCTGTGAACATGGAATTACTGAAAACTGAGCCATTGTTCCTAGGGGAAATACAGAGCTAGGTTCCTTAAGCCTCTGGTCATATGAACCAATCAATTCATTACCTTGTTTTATATGTGTTTCTGTTTGAAGATAACTTATTTAACATATATTGTGGTTTATTAGTAATGAACTCATGGTCAACAGCACTATAACTCATGCCTGAACAAAGCTTATCTAGCACACACATTGTCTCTGCAAGGTACATCAGAGCTTTCTTGTTTTTAGGAACACCAGACCAAAGTTCAGAATTATGCTTGCAGGGGTATTTTAAAAGTAGCAAAATTACTAACAAAAGCACAGAAATAAAAAAAAAAAAACAACAAAAAACAAACATGATTAGACTGCACTCATTTTTATAGAGAGCTAAAAGAGAAAGCAGTGCTTTACCTTGCTTGACCTTAGCTGGGAATGTGAATGTTGCTGCTCTGCATATGTACCTGAATGGTTGCAAGAGCACTGCAAAAAATGGATTTGGGTTATTATAAATAAATTTTAGCAAGAAGGCAAATTCACAAACATGGAATCTGTGAATAATGGAAATAGGTTGTATCTTTACAGTTGCTAATTTTAAGAAAACTCTGTTTAAGAAAGATTTCATTGAATTTAATAGGCAGACTATTAAAGGACATTCCTGGAACACTTGCTAGGCAAATATTACTGTAAGTCTGCCAAAACCTAATGTAGAAAATATTGTATTTGTACAGTATTGATTCACAGGAAAAGATAGGTCCAATATAAATAATCTTGAAAAAAAAATGAAGGATGTGTTTTCACTCTTAAATACCGAATCCAATCAGCTTTAAATACCGAATCCAATCAACTTTATATACTCAGTATTCAAATTCAATGATATATGACAGAATTTTGTCCTAGACAAAAATCGTCTGAAATTTTTGTCATATGTGGTATTTAAAGCAGATTTAAGAAAATTATCACTGAACATTCTTTTTGTATTTCTGAGGTAGAAAGAAAGGAAGAGAGAAAGAGGAAGGGAGAGAGAGAGGGAGGGAGGGAGGGAAGGAAGGAAGGAAGGAAGGAAGGAAGGAAGGAAGGAAGGAAGGAAGGAAGGCAGGCAAGCAGGCAGAAAGGAGGGAAGGAGGGAGGGAAGGAGGAAGAGAGGGAGGGGAAAGGAAGAAAGAGAAAGGATGGAAAGAAATTCTGAACTAAAATTTTGAGTAAGGAAATATATGTCACTAATTGATAACTTGATCACTTAAATTGATTCTCAAAAGAAGGTTAAATAGAAAGTGAACAATGGGTCCATTAATGATGTTTCAATCTCCTTTTTCTTGCAAGGGCTTCTTGTTGATATTAATCTAGGCAGCAATGGCTCAAGTGAAATATGCTTGCTTAGAATAATAGCTTACTATTGTCAGTCAAGAAGTCAAAACAGTAGGAGCACTAATAATATTTGTTATATATGCATTAGTATCAAGTAAGCAGTGTTCCTAACTAGGGTACCTTTCCCTCAAATGCTGTAAAAACATTTTATTCTGTTCAGCTATCAAAAATATTAACATTTATTGAAGTAATTGTTCAGCTTTGTAAAATTCAACTTAAATTTTAGAAACAGTATAATTAATTTATATGAATTAAAAGGCTGTAATAATTTCTTCTTGACAATTATTCCTTTACTTGTTCATTTATAACTTAATCTTTTGACCTAATAATGATGTAAGTCCTCTCACAAAGGTGATTGTCAGTACTAGAAAATAAAGAATTGAGGAAGTATGAACAATGCATGTTTACTTTTTAAGATTATTGCTATGATTGGGTCTTGTGTTTAGCTTTAAACTCTAGTTCCAGAAAAGGAAACACAGTAGTTGCATCACTCTTATTACTGTAAAAGAGTAAGTATCCTGGTTCTTCACTAGATATAAATATCTTCTTATAAATAAATCTTAAAGGGATTTCTCTGGGCTGCCTGACTGGCTCAGTCAGCAGAGTATGTGAGTTTTGATCTTGAGGTCGTGAGTTGAGCTCCATGCTGGGCATAGAGCTGACTTAAAAAAAGAGTGTTAAAAATCTATAAAAGGATTTCTCAATTGGGTTTTCATATACAGGTCACTGAGTGTTCTCCATAAAGTATTTATTTATTTATTTATGAAACAAGATTCTATATATTCTGTATATTATTGTAATAAACTGAAAAAAATCCCAAGGGAATAGAACAGAGAACACAAATTCGGTTTGTTGCATTTCACCTGTGAAATCAGGATTTCGCTCATTCTACTTCTCAAGAGCAAAATTCTATTCCCCTAGCTTCTTTGTGTTTTCAATCACACCATTTTCACTTTTTCTCATCAGAAAATCGAATTCATAGACTCCCTTACTTTTTTTCCCCTCTCTATTGGCATTCCTACCATTTTTATTTTCAGTGGCTGCCTTCCAATCTGGGGGTGCTTGTGAACTATTTGCAGGATCCTTTTTAAAAACAGTATAAAATATGGGTGCCTGGGTGGCTCAGTTGGTTAAGCGACTGCCTTCGGCTCAGGTCATGATCCCGGAGACCCGGGATCGAGTCCCACATCGGGCTCCCTGTTCAGCGGGAAGCCTGCTTCTCCCTCTCTCACTCCCCCTGCTTGTGTTCCCTCTCTGGTTGTGTTTCTCTCTGTCAAATAAATAAAATCTTTAGAAAAAAAAAACAAAAACAGTATAAAATATAGGGTGCCCGAGTGGCTCACTTGGTTAAACTTCTGACTCTTTTAATTTCGGTTCAGGTCATGATCTCAGGGTCATGCAATCAAGTCCCAAGTTGGGCTCCACATTTAGCACAGTCTGCTTGAGAGTCTCTCCCTCTGCTCCTCCCCCTGCTCATGCACTCTCCAAATAAATAAATAATTAATTTTAAAAAATCTTAAAAAATTAAAATAGTATAAAAATATAAATCACAAAGACAAAATTGCCAGGTTTGTTTGCAGGTATTGGAAGTGACCTGTACAAAGGAGGGGATCTGCAGCTTAAATTTTATTAGTTTTAAGTCAGTCTCTGATTATGCCTTTTTTTCTCTAGGTTAGAACTGGGATTATCACTCAACCACGTTCTTATGGAATCCAACTTTCCATCTCCTCAGGACCCACCTCCAGGCAATGAAGCAAACATAACAAACAATATGACCTTGTACATTACCATCATAGAAAATTTATGATTAGTAATCTAGTCTGAGTTCTCAATGCTACCTGAGAATTTTACAATTCCTAAGGACTTTCCTAGTCTTCATGAAGGCTATTTCAAGCATTCTCAAAAATCCCCAAGTCTCTAATCCTCCTGCATTTCCCATCAGTCAAACAGAAAAATCTTGCCTCTTACTTTATAGGGAAAAAAAAGACCTTAAGAAATTTCTCAGTTTCAAGATGCCTGGGTGGCCGTAGTTGGTTAAGTGTCTGCCCTTGGCTCAGGTCATGATCCCAGGGTCCTAGGATGGAGTTCTATTTCAGGCTCCTTGCTCAGCAGGGAGCCTGCTTTTCCCTCTGGTGCCTGTGCTCACACTTTTATTCTCTCTTTGACAAATAAATAAAATCTTTAATAATTAATTAATTAAAAAAGATTTAAAAAATTCTCTGTTTCTTTTTACTATACTTACTTACACCGTTGCACAGACACCCATCTATTTTCCTTCTTGTTACAATAGTGAACTGAGACCATCATCCATTCTTTGGATTACTTTCCTTTCCATCTTTAGGATCTGCACTTTGTTTTTTTTTAAGATTTTGTTTATTTGGGGTGCCTGGGTGGCTCAGAGGGTTAAGCCTCTGCCTTTGGCTCAGGTCATGATCTCAGGGTTTTGGGATCAAGTCCCACATCCGGCTCTCCACTCAGCGAAGCCTGCCTGCTTCCTCCACTCTCTGCTTGCCTCTCTGCCTACTTGTGATCTCTCTCTCTGTCAAATAAATAAATAAAATCTTTAAAAAAATTATTTATTTGAGAGAGAAACACAGCCAGAGAGGGAACACAAGCAGCTAGAGTGAGAAAGGGGAAGCTGGCTTCCCACCGAGCAGGCAGCCTGATGCGGGGCCCGAAGCGGGGCTGATCCCAGGACTCAAGGATCATGACCTGAGCTGAAGGCAGAGGCTTAACCCTCTGAGCCACACGGGTGCCCTTTAGGATCTGCACTTTCAATCATCTCTTTCCTTCCCTGAATTCTCAACTTCTCTTCTGGCTCTTTTCCATTTTCTCCACATATGAGCTTATCTGTACTCTTCCATTTAAGACCAATTTCTTGACTTCTTAAAAGACTTACGGAATTTAACTCTATTTACTTTTTGTCCAACTCCTGTTATATGCTATTACAGCCTGCTCTTAGTTTTGGCCACTGTACTAAAAGTATAATTATTTAAGTACTTTTGTCACTAAATGCAATGAACATTTGATTTATATCTTAGTTACATTTTTGGAACTCTTTAGTTTAATGTTACCATTTAATGTCCCTTCGCCTTTTGTCTTTCTTCTTAACACTTTATCTACTTTACAGATATATCTTTTGTTGAACCAAGACCCATTTTAAGAGGATAAATATGTATTTGTGTATATATTTTTATTTATAATTTATATTATTGAGATGTTTATATTGTTAATGAGAAAATAAAACCTAACAGGGTAAACATTCTTCTTGCTACATTGTTTCTTATAGAAAAAAGAGAATGAAACTATGTTTGTAGTTAGTTCTAAGCTATAAGTTAAATTACTGTAAAAAAAAAAAAGGATAAACCATGGATCCTGAGATGCACCCACGTAGCTGTTCATGCCAAATTTGAGTCCAGGAGGTATGTTAGAAAGGGTCTTGACACTAGCCTAGGGAATTAATTTAGAAAAAAATGCTCTACTAATACTTATGAAAAACAGAAAAATATTGAACAATGTAAAATATACAACTATATCAGTAATTTAAACATTTTAAATGAGTACATGTATTCATTAATTTTATGGCCTATTATGGCTAATTTTAATCAAATACGTGAATTTATTTATTGTAGCATAATATAACACAGCATAAACCAGCACGATACAATATAAAATATAACACAATATAATATATATAACAATATTAGCTTTTAATTTCTTTGTTTTCCAGACTATGAAAACAAGATTGTCAAATTAAATCAACGTATCAGTTGTATAAAAATTTAATTTTTCTATCAATGTGAGCTTAGAATAAAAAATTTCTAGTATAGTCAAAAACTCTAAAACTAGCATTTTAATGTCTTAATCGGTCACTTTTGTCATTTTAATGATTAGAAATCTACAAAAAATAACTTTCAGATAAACACAGTACTGAAGACACTTCATTGCAACATCTATGTGAAGTTTCTCAATGGGGAGCAAATACTTTTTGATTTTACCTCACTTTCATTCAATGCTCACAGCTGGATTTTCTTGAAAGAAATTCTTAAACTGTTGTCTCTCAGAATTAAACAATATAGTAAATTCATATCCTAAAGTAAGTTCTGCTTGGCATATAAGACAGTAGTTTGGGAATGTGATTGACATAACCTTCTTCTGCTGCACATTTATATAAATTCATCTATGAATATGCTGTCTTTATTTATGGTATATAGCATGAAAATTATATAGTAACAGTGAATAAAAATTAGGATTTGAAATTGCTTTCTATCTTGATTCTTTGAGATTTAATTATCCTATATATTTTATAATGTTATGACCAAGGGTGGGGACGATGGGCATTTATCTCATAGTCAAGATTTTTCAAATTATTTCCACTTGAAAATGTAAAGTGAACAATGGTTATGGACAATTTTGATCTCTAGGGTAATTTTATTTTATTTAAATTTTTTTTCTGGGGTTAATCTTATTTTATTTTTTTAATTATTTTTTAAGATTTTTTAAAATTTATTTGACAGAGAGAAACACAGCCAGAGAGGGAACACAAGCAAGGGGAGTGAGAGAGGGAGAAGCAGGCTTCCTGCCGAGCAGGGAGCCCGATGTGGGACTCCATCCTGGGTCTCCAGGATCATGACCTGAGCTGAAGGCAGTTGCTTAACCAACTGAGCCACTCAGGCACCCCGTCTGGGGTTAATTTTTAAAATCATTATGAAACTAATGAATACAGGTTCTGAATAGTATGTATGAGATGAAAAGAAAAGATTTATTCATTTCAAACCAACCTACTAAAATGCTTATTTTTTAACAATGCAATCCAAAACTAGACCAAATATGACAGTTCTTCTAATATTTTCTCCTTATCCCATTCTTTTGATACCTCTGTGACATTGGACTAACAGTAATTCTTATTTCTTAAATCTTCTAATATTGACCCTAATACTGAATAAAATTTTAAATTATATTGAATTCTCAAGTTATATATTTCATCTTTTAAGATTCTTACAGACAACATAATCATAGTTTAACCTTTATCCAGGCTATGAAGTACACTGGTTAAAAGTAGATGATTTATGGGTAGAGATGCTTAGATTTAATTTCCAACTCTAGTATTCAGCCCTAGCTTTGAAGTCTTGGTCTAGTTATTCTTTCTCTTTGTTAAAAAGAGGATATGGTTGAGGAATGAATGACATGATTAGGTAAAATGCTCAGTTCACTCACTGACACATGGTGTTACAAGTGGGCTCAGGTAAACTTGTTATCAATTAAGAATGTTATATGTCAATTATACCTCACAAAATAATAAATAAATAAATAATAAATAAATAAAGTTGTTGATGTTGATGCTATTTTCCTAAAGTTATAATTAACTACAATTTAACAATTACCAAAATGTGTAAATTTAATACCAGGGGTGAATACTTTCTTGCATCATGCATTTATTCTTAGACTCAAGCCACCTGTTACCATTGATTATGTCTGATTTTACAATTCAGAATTATAAACCCAGTGATTATTGACTACATGGCTGTTTTATAGCAAGAATTGTACTCATCTATGGGAACAGAATGGTGAAATATACATTACTTATCCCATTTAACACCTCACAGTACTGTTGTAATTTACAATAAAAATACAGTCCTAAAGTTCACTCATTTATGCAGTGAGAAACTGAGGCATCAAAAAATAAATAACTGATTTATTTAAAAAGTATGATCTACTTACATTATTTATAGTCAAAATTTCTTTTGTGACCATGACTTAAATATTAATAGCAGCTTCCATATTTCAACTTCCATGGAACAGAACAAATTTGACTATGGAGGTGTCTAAAACTGAACACCTAAAGCAAATCAAGGTCTAAAAATGGTTTAATTATGTCCCTCAAATATTATGTTCAAGGTAAACCTGTGCCCATAGAATGTTAAGAGAGCAATGAGTGGTCACCTGGGTCCCTCAGGGTTTTGGGAAATCCATCATCTTACCCACTCATTGAAAGAGGACATAAATCATTTGCAAGCAAACCCTTAACTATGAAAAAGTTATTTCTGTGGTTTACATATGGGACAGAATTCTAGACTCAAAAAGCTTTATGTTTTTATTTGCATGCTTCTAAATCTTGTCATAAAGAAAGTAAATCATAACAGATGTTTCATTTTAAAATTCAACAAAAGAAGGCAGTGTCTAATGATTTTGTCAAAATTTGTGAAAGGCAAGAAAAATAAGCAGGACTCCTCTTGATGACTTTACCATAAAGAGATGAGAGGAAATTGGAGAGAGAAGATAGTTGGTTTGTGGGGAGCGCAGAACCTAGCGGTGTCAACAGTTGAGGTGTAGCTTCTGGACTCACTAGCTCGGACGTTCATGGCCAGGCAGTTTAGAGTTAAGGAGTGAAACTCCTGGTACCTGCCTATTGGGGCTCCCACTCAGGCGAGAGCAATGATAACGCATGTAGGCTAGAGGCAGCGGTAGTCGCGTAGGCAGCGGTAGTCAATAGGAGACAGTTTTACTATTATGGTATCTTAATATTACCTAGGGGCTTGGGGCACCTCCCTTGTTGTTTACCTCCTTAAAGAGTTACTGATGTAGTGTAGGATGAACAAAGAGAATCAGTGTCATGGGACTCGGGCATGATCAGGGGTGTGCGTAGAAATCATGACAATAAGGAAAACATGTAACCTTGTTATTGTCACCACCCCTTGTTCAATTGAGCACAGTCTACTATAAAAAGCTTTATAACCCTTAATAAAGTCAGCATTGCTTGGACATCATCCACTTTGTCCTTCATGTCCCCATCTCTTTTTCTTCGTCTTGTCTTTGTCTTTGTTTTCCCATCTCCTAGCCCTCAGGTTCAGCTTACACTGTCACGCGGGCAGCGGGCATTGGCTTTACTGGAGCATTATGTTCTTTATAAAAAATAGACATTATTTCTACTAGTTTCACCTCCCAAAGCCAAGAGAAGCTGATAACAAAAGAATTACTCAAAGAGGTTGGATGTGCTGGTAAGAAGGGAGAGATTGCTTTTTATTGTTGACAGGAATGTCAGTTTACAGAGGCTTGTTAATTTCTTGGAGAAGGTAGTATGGCAGAATCAGAGGCTCCATTGGGACAAGAACTACCTCAAAGAACAGTCCTTCTGTGCCTACAGTATCCAGACCTGGGAATCCAAGTAACAGATAATATTGGGGGATGTAGGCCAGCCAGAGGTTTTCATAGTTTTGGAAAAGAAGCCCACATATTCACGTGTTAAGGGCTTGGGTTTGAACCTGGGAGTCACCAGATAAATGAGTCTCCCCAGAGTTCAGGCTGGCTAGTTAAGGATCACAGTTCTCTGTCCTTGCCTGCTCCTGTGGGCATTTGCCTATACTGCACCTACAGGCGACAGACTAGACCAATAGCCTTGACCTCCAGAAGGAAAGGGATTGCCACCTGCCACAGGCCATGATTGAAATCAAAATCTATTTTCCCTTTCCCTTCCTTTCTCTAGCTCCATACATTCTAGGGATATTACATGTACTACAATACTGATATAAGTATAGAGAATAGAAAAGAAGAGAGCACATCCCAGCTTTCTTGCCAATACTTCATAGACCAGTCACAGTCTAGCTCTCTCTTAGTAGTAGAAGACATTTTAATTAAATGAGATTTCGCCTTTAAAAGGACAGAACTAATATTTAACTGAAAAGAGACTGTTTTTCTATAGGAAGTGACTATAGCATTTCAGAATTGGATGTAATTATCTAAAAAGCCAGATATCTTGTTAAACAGAGCATATTTGGTAGCAATTACTATAAAAACAAATGTTCATATTTCTCTTAAAAGGAACTGAGATTCCTAAGTAAAGTTGTTAAAGAAATAATAAAATGTCAAAACTTCCTTTCTGTCTTGTACTCTCGCTTCCTTTCTCTGGTGGTTACAGTGGTTACATATACCTGATGTATGTATGTGTGCACTGGGGTAAGAGGAATGAAAAAAAAAGCAAACTTTTGGTTGGAGCTACTACAATCAAAAGGTTTGGAGAGAAAAAAGGGCTCTTTATGTTTCTATGGATCCCAGAATCAATTTTTAAGTGGGAGAACAGAGATGTGAAAAGTGCATTTCTGGGGCACTGTGCTTGCCCTCTTCCCAGGGACTTTAAGCAAGTTGGTTTACCAATTTAATGTGGGTAGGAAATCAGGAAGCCTAATTCCTGGTCTGATCACAACTAGCACAATGCAATTCATAAGATGTTATTTTGAATACTAATGTCCTACATCTAAATTATACCTGTATGTATTACTTTGCCTTTCTATAATTAGAACAAGGTCATTTTGGAAAATCACCAGCAATTCTATGCAATTACCTACGAGCTTTATTATTTTTTCCATTCACGTTAGACTTAAATTTCTTCTCTGATGTAATTTAAGTCTCTTCTGTGCCTAGAACGTTTCTTCAGTTTGGGCCTGAATCGACTTTCTCTGAACCAAATCCCAGATCAACTTTAAAGCAAGTTGAACTGCTGACACAATTACTATGTCACAGTACTGAGTATTTACTTGGAATTGAAAACAGGATGCAATGCAATTGGCTGTCAGTAATTTAACTGTGTGCAGAGTCTAAAGTGAAGCAAACAGCTTATGCAGCTTAAACCTTTCTCACTGGGGATAAGGGGCTATATATCATAACTACATCAACAAATAACATATAGATACCATCATAGAAATAATAATGTTCAATTTTTAATTTCACAGCTTTTAATTATTTGGAGTCACTAATATCAAGTGAGAAGAAAACATACGCTCCTTTTATTAGGGTCGTTCAATCACAAGTGACACTAGGACTAAGTTAAAAGAATGAGTCACCTGTACTGCAAAAGAACCAATTTCCATTTGCTAAGTGTTGTCAGGAAAGTCCACCAACCAGCCCGAGTGCTGTCATACTTGCAGCCAGCTGTCAGACTAAATTAGCAGAACCATTTTTCTTTCCTTGTATGAACTGCTTATAAGCTCACCAAGAACAGCATTTAGATGCATGTGTTTTAATGGGAAGAAGAAAGGCTGTGGAGCCAGCAATTTTAAATGTGTAGGATTTTTCTTTCCCCTTTCTAAAACTAAAACATTAAAATGGCATGTATTATAAAAGAACATATGTATCATAATAAATATAATAGCACATTATATAGTGAATACATAAACACACACACATACATATACACATACACACATGTTCCTCTTTTCCTGTCATTTCCAGGTTGACCCAAACTCTTCCTAGAAATAATGTGATCAGCTTACGGTATTGCATTCTTGTCATATTTTTGGTCACTCTTTCATTTTAGCATCTCTATAGCCCTTCATTCTATTAAGACCATAGAGTAATTTACTTAATCAGCCCCTTACAGTCATTGTAGTTGTTTTTAGTTTCCCACCATCACCCCTTTCCCCCCTAAAACACCACAAAGAACAGACTGATATAAAAGTAAGTACCGGTTTGAATGTCAGTTTTTCCATTCCCTTAGTATGTGACTTTGGGTGAGTTATTCAGTCTTTTGACACTTCCATTTTCTTACTTGTGAGCATAGGAACATCCTGCTAATCAGGACTGCGCTGAGAACCAAATGCGATGACACACACATGACACCTCAGCTTGACTTCAGTGTGAACACCGCTATGAACAAAGGCACCCATGCAATCAAACCCTTCAGTCCTGTATTTCTATTTTTGACTTTCTAAAAATGATGAAAACACACATTTTATGGAGAACAAAAAGTAATATAATACCACATATTTTAGAGAATTACAAACACAAATCGTAACATGAACCAATCATTTTTTTACCATTTTGCACAGACTTCTCGATGTTAGTATTAATAGATCTGAGCTAGGCGTGGTGGATGGCTAATATTCACGTGTTTCTGACAGAATATTCTGATTATATTAACATCCTGTCAACATGTATGAAGAGACAAGTTTGAAGGAAAAGGGACAAAGACAATTTCCAAAATTAAGCTCAATGGTGGGACAAAGCAGAAAAATACACTCTGCATGGTTTTAGCTCTCAGCTGACATAGATGGGAGACACCTCAGAGAAGACACATGTATCATCATCAGAATAATATTTATAAAGCTTATTTCACTCATTTTGAAAACAGATTATTTTTGTAATTGGAATTTCATTTTAATACATATAATTCTTACTTTGTATGGAATAATGGTAAATAAATGAAATGCCTGAGATCTTTTCAGACCAGTAATATATTCATATTGAAAAATATTATGGTTATAGATGTAACTCAAATATCTTTTCAAAGATAATTTCTTCTTTAGAATAGTTATAAAGTCTACTTAGCTAAAGAATCATGGTGGTAAATAAAAATATTTTTATGTCTGAGTAGGCTAATCTGAATGCAGTTATCTATCAATAATCTATCAATAAATGATAGATTCCTTAAAACATACATTTTAGGGATATGACACATTTTTAATTAAGTCTTAAGAATGAGGCTTTGCTTGAAATCTTGAGGTGAAAATATTATTTGCATAGAAGTCAATGATTGTTATGCAGACATTATCCTTTCCTGTGGCACAATAATCACAATACCTTTCTAAGAAGAAACTGGACTCCAACTGCAAAAAGTTAGCACACCTCTGATGCATGTGGCATTTTGCTTGTTTCTCTTCTGTTGAGTACTTTTGCCACTCTTCCTTGAGATCTCACTCAGACACCTGCACTTCTGATCATCATATCATTTTCCCAAGAGGTTTTCTGCTCTTCCCCCAGGGAGCCAAGCCTTTTGTAATTAAGATCATGAAGCAGTTTGAAGAGGAAAAAAGCAGGAACATCCTTAGAAAAGGTTTCCCACTTATTTTCCAAAAGTTCAAACACCTCTTTGTATCTCTCTCTTGTTTCTTTAAAGATTTTATTTATTTTTATTTATTTAAGAGAGGGAGAGAGAGAGCACGCACAAGAGGGAGAGGGAGAAGCATACTCCCTGCTGACCAGACAGCCCGACAAAGGGCTCGATCCCAGGACGCTGGGATCATGACCTGAGCCCAAGGCAGACACTTAACTGACTGAACCATCCAGGCACCTCATTTCTTAATATCTCTTAAGAAGCTTAGATTTCCTTAGTATTTTATGTAAGATACTAATTTATCACACAAACTTGGACACTTTCAGAGTAAAAGGCAGTACTAACCACAAAGAACATTGGGGAAATAGGCATAATACAGGATTTTTTTTTTTTTAAGATTTTATTTATTTATTTGACAGAGAGAAAAAGCGAGAGAAGGAACATAAGCAGGGGGAGTGAGAGAGGGAGAAGCAGGCTTCCTGCCGAACAGGGAGCCCGATGTGGGGCTTGATCCCGGGTCTCCAGGATCACGACCTGAGCGGAAGGCAGTCGCTTAACCAACTGAGCCACCCAGGCGCCCCAGGACTTTTCTTTTTAAGATTTTAATTTTTTATTTGACAGACAGAGACAGCAAGAGAGGAAACATAAGCAGGGAGAGTGGGAGAGGGAGAAGTAGGCTTCCCGCTGAGCAGGGAGCCTGAGGCAGGGCTCTATCTTAGGATCCAGGGATCATGACGTGAGTGGAAAGCAGACGCTTAATGACTGAGCCACCCAAGTACTTCAATCCAGGACTATCTATAGCAAATTAGGGCATATGTTCACCCTAATTTTTATTTAAATTCAATTAGCCAACATATAGTACATCATTAGTTTCAAAAGTAGAGTTCAATAATTCATCAGTTGCATATAACACCCATTGCTCATCACATCACATATTCACCCTAATATTAACTTTACATTTGCTTTTAAAAATCATTAAGTTAAAATATATAAAGAAATAATTTTCAGACTCAAAGGGACTATTGCAATTAATGGTAAAATAATTCTGTGATAACATCA
The DNA here is from genome assembly GCA_004023965.1 of Spilogale gracilis. NCBI lineage: Eukaryota > Metazoa > Chordata > Mammalia > Carnivora > Mephitidae > Spilogale > Spilogale gracilis. Next base: position 21,030 of record PITA01012728.1, on the reverse strand, counting down.
GTTTGCCTTACTAGAAAACAAATCGTAGTTATTGAATTTCCTACAAAAAAGAGCAACACATCTCATTATTAATGTTAATAATGCAAAAGGCATCTGAGTAAATTTAATATCTTAGGGAAATAGTAAGTAATGTTGGAGCTCTGAGGAAGAAATTATGATGTATTCCTTGATTTTAATTTAAGTATAATTAAGCTAAATGTAATTTTCTATGGATCATTATTTTAAGTCAAATCTGTGGAGCTACTACACTAATTTTTGTTAGTTCTTAAATTATATTACAAATTCCATGTTTTGACATGTTACCACATTTTACTTGATGTATTCATACTGCAACCAGAATATTCTACTCAACTGTGGGAAAAATAGAAAAGTGTTTAATAATACATACAGGGCAAACACTGCTTTTGTACTTGATATATATAGTAAAATATAATTGCTTTTAAAATTAAACCTCAAAATTAGGGGCATTTTATGATTATTAACTTAATCTGTTTTTGTTGAGTTTCTATATTTTTCCTTTCTTTAAATTTTGTTTCTTAAATGTTTAATGAATAGTCTAATCATTTTGTGACCCAACAGTGCATATGTAAAACTAATTTCTGTTGATTTTTGACAAGTTAATTGCCACAACTAGCCTACCTGCTTGAAGGGTGATGGCACCAGCAGACCAGGCACACAGTCTTGGAACTAACCTTAGCTTTTCCATATCTCTCACCCAAGACCCTGGTGGTCATTTATTTACCACATAATTATATATTATTATATTATATTAATATATCCAGCATTCTCTGTATTTTCAAACAACCTCAACTCTGAAATCACTACCAAATTCTTTTCTAATACTCTAAAACCATTGTTCAGTGATCCACAAATTCCTTTATATTTTCAACTTGCACCTATTTCATTTCTCACTTTCCAATATGACTCAAGATGTGAAAATGTGGTTGAGGTGGTTGAGGTCTTCTAGCTCCTCACAATTCTTTCTAGACTGCTGTACTTCCTATTTTTGAGGAAAAAGCCCTTGCTCTTTCAGGCTAAGATCATCCTCATTACTGTCCCCATTTCTCATTACTAAAGTCTACAGACCTCTCAGTTAAGTCTGGTGGATGAGTAATAGTATCATATTTTGAATGAAAGATGTATGTTCCCAAAGCCTAATGAAATACTTTTTAATGTATATAGTGGCTGTGTTGACATTATTTTGTGAAGTGTTTGCTTATATCATTTATCCATTTTTAATGGAGTGTTTGATTTTTTATCATTGATTGCCAATGTTCTTGGTGTCTCAAGATTACCAGTTTTTTCTTAAATATATGCATTACATGTATTTTCTCCCATCTATGGTTTGTTTATTCATTTTCTTAATGGTGTTGTTTGAGGAGCCAATTACGCTAATCTTGGTAAAGTCTAATGCATTTTTTTTTCCTTTATGGTTATTACTTTCTGGGATACAAATTGTGAAAATAATCTATTATGCTTTCTCCTAATAGCTTTATATTTTAAATAGTGATATAACCTTCCTAATTTACTTTTGGTGTATTGTTAAGATGTGGGTCAAGATTCATTTTTTTTCTACATGGACGTCTACCCTAATTTCTTGAATAGAATTTCATTTTTTCCATTGAAATATTTTGCTCTGTGTTGACAATCAAATAACCACATGGTCCTACTTCTGGTTTCCTGTTCTGTCTCATTCATCTATCTTTTGATGGTTACACCATACCACATTGTTTTGATGACTACAGTTTTGTATTAAGTCTCAGAATCAAGTAGTATAAGTCTTTCAACTTTGTTCTATCTCATTCAGGTTTATTTGGACATTCTAGGTCCTTTGTATTTACATGTAAATTCTAAAATCAGCTTCTCAAATTAAAAAAAAAATTATATAGGGTCTTTGGGATTAAAGTAAGTCTACATATCAATTTTGTATAGAGTTTTCATTCTAAAAATAATTATTCTTCCAATACATAAACAAGGTATATCTCTTCATTCATTCTATTTCTTGACTGGTCTAATACATGCCTTATCAATTTTGCTGATGTTTTCTAAAAACCAAATTTTTGCTTTATTAGCTTTATCTGGTGCATTATTTCCTTTATATCTGATCTTTCATTTATCCTTCTTATTACTTTTTCCAGCTTCTTTTGGTGGTCAATGAAATCATTGACCTTTGTACTTTTCTAATTTTTTTTGCCCAATTTTTTCTACTTGTACTTTTCCACATCTTCCTCTAAATACTGTTAGAACTATATCCAACAACTTCTGCTATCATTTGTTGTAATATCATTTGTTGTAAATATTTGATCATTTTCCCTGAGATTTATTCTTTGCTATATAGATTATTTAAAAATGTAGTTTAATTTCTAAATATTGGAGGATCTACAAATATTTTGTTATTTTTCCTACTTTATGTAGTCTTACAGTGTATGATTGCAACCAACTGATGTTTCTTAAAACTTGTTTTATAGCTTAACTTGCATCTGTACAGTGAACACAGAGTTTTCAAAGGGAAAGAATATGTATTTTTCTATTGCAACACTTAGTGCTCTTTAAATAACTATAAAATCAAGGTGATTGATGATGTTCATATTATCTGTTCCTTTATTTTTAGTATAACTGATCTATCAATTGTTGAAACAGTTGTCTAAAATCTCCAACTATGGGGGCGCCTGAGTGGCTCAGTTGGTTAAGCGACTGCTTTCGGCTCAGGTCATGATCCTGGAGACCCGGGATCGAGCCCCACATCGGGCTTTCTGCTCGGCGGGAAGCCTGCTTCTCCCCCTCTCAGTCCCTCTGCTTGTGTTCCCTCTCTGGCTGTGTTTCTCTCTGTCAAATAAATAAATAAAATCTTAAAAAAAAAAAAAAATAAAAATAAAAAAATAAAATAAAATCTCCAACTATGATTGTGAGTCTGTTTTTTTATCCTTTTAATTCTGTTGCTGTATGTATCTTGAACTCTGTTTTTAGATATACATGTACTTATTTTTATGTCTTTTAAACTATTATTATATTATTATTATGAAATATCCCTCATCTTTTGTAATATCCTGTGTTTAAAATTTGTTGTATCTGATGTTAAAATAGTCACTCCATCCAGTGGAGGAACAGTGTGATATTCTCCAGAATATCAAAATGGTTATGTCTTCTATGCACTATATTGTGACAGAACAGCACAGTTAAATTGCCTTGGGGATGCTTAATGTATGCTTCTGTCCTTACTATAGAAATTGAGCTGCTTTAATAAAGGTACTCTTCACATTAATAGCTGAATACTAAGTATTAAGACTGTGTTTCTCTGTCCCTCTCTATCTTTTTTAAGATTTATTTCTTGTTTTGAGAAAGAGAGATAGAAAGAGAGAGAGAGAGAGAGAGAGAGAGACAGAGAGAGACAGAGAGAGACAGAGAGAGTATGTGCACTGGTGGGTGGGGAAGGACAGAAGCAGAAGGAGAGAGAATCCACAAGGAGACTCCCTGCTGAGTGTGGAACCCAACACCAGCTTGATTCCCAGGACCCCAGATCGTGACCTGAGCTGAAACCAAAAGTTGGTTGCTTAACTAACTGAGCCACTCAGGCACCCCTGTATTGATCTCTTTTATTAGACATCACAACTGGCTTGCCAACTGAGCTTGAGGCTACAACTAAGTTAAATTATAGAAAACCGTCATAATCCATTTGGATGTTGTAAGGGTCAACAGGAATCAAATGGGGGGTATGATTGGAAGATAGATCTACCCTTGCATTCATTATAACTTTGAGGATGGCACCAGTTTCTTCCATTCCATCTGAGATACAGTATTGTTTCATTTTAATGATATTGGTCTCTGGGGGAGGTAGAGCAGTTTTAAATACCTTTGCTTAGCCTTTACTACCTTAATAGCTTTTATTCCTTAAGTCAGGGAGTGTGGAAATGTGAAGAAAACTTTTGTGCCAGGTATTGTGTTGTAGGATTTCAGAGACCAGGAATATGATATCTGGGAAAGTCTGAAGACTTCTTCCATTTTAATGTGGGATGATCTTGGGTCAGGAGATCATTTATCAACTGGCTTCTATTATTCCCACTCAAGCAGTGTTCTAAGGTAACATTCTGGATTCCCTGTTATTAGTGTCACCTTGGATTCTATATCCAATAAGCCCTCAAAAAGTACAGATATTTTCCTCTCCTCAGTAGATGGAAAATGGTCATGGATCTCTTTGGGGAAAAACTAGGGGGTGTTTATTTTATATTCTAATAGAGGTATTGCTGTGTCTTTCCTCAAGGGGACTCAGCATTCTCTTCAATCAATGGATACTGGATCTGGGCAGTGACTTAAAACTTGGATAAAAAAAAAAAACAACTGTAACTTTCCATTTTGGTGGGTGACGTCAGACTTCTGCTTGCCAACACACTTTTTTTTCCTGTTATGCAATTACATAACACCCTATCAACTGTGCTTGGAACAGCATGATCTCTCAATCATCCCACAGATCCCTGAAGGTCAGGCACCCCTGCTGCTACCCCGATCTTGCTGCCCATTATAGTAATCACATCTAACGTGCCTTTGATGGTTAAGTACTGCCACCTGGCCGTTGACATTCCAGAATTCTATGAAAGGGGTGCCAAGTTCTATCTGCTCACATCACCTGCACAGGAGTCCACTACTAAGCTTCACAAAAATGCCTGTGCATCATCTCTACCCCACCCCCAACACCACTAAAGACATTCTGTACTGACTTGAAAGGAAACATTCTATAGATGCTCTTGAAGAAAAGAGTAGATGGTGAGGTGGTGGATTTTCTGGTTTTCCATAATAAATCCACCTTAACTTTTTCACCTCTCTAGGTGTTCTGATTTCTTCCTTAATATCCTAGCAAGGCAGTTCTTGAATGTTTACTTTATTGACTCTAGGCTATCATTGTGTACAGACTCCAACAGGATTAACCCAGCATCTTATTATAATTGGTTCTAGGTGTCCCTGCCAGTTTACTGAACATTGAATCAAGAATGAATATTCTCAAGTCATTAAATAATTCCCTTTCCAGTCTTATTCTTCTCCTCTTCTAGTCAAATATTTTTCTTCTAGCTCTTGCCTGTACATGTTAGCTAAATCCTACAGTTCCTCTGGAGAGTTTGCTATTTACATGTGGGCTTGGACACACATCTTTCTGTTCAGATTGTTTAATGATGAACAACCTATGGTGTGAAGAGACAAAGATTGGGGAGGAGAGGCAGCAATTTGTGAGAAATCTGCTTCAGGTGAGGTAGCCACAGTGCTTCCAAAGAAGGACGACTGTTCTCTGCGTATAGAGGAGGAAACTGCTTCTGACAGCCCACCAAGTTTGGGGTTCCATGAAATATACAGTTTTGAGTTTCTCAGAATTATTCATCTGAAGTCTCCACCCCAGATTTCAAGGTCTTACTCTTTTCCTGTGAAGACATTGACTTAGAAATTGGAAACCTACGGAAGAAATAAATGCCACATCCTTTGTAGCTTCCCCTCCCTTCAACTTAGATCTTCCCCTCCCTTCAACTTAGATCTAGGCCTGATTTTCAACATAGTCTGACCTATGACATAAGGGTCTCTCCAGATATCACTATCACTACAGAAACTTTGTCTCTCACAATTTTTCTTACATTGATAGTGATTGATCTGCATGTGCCATTTTTGGAAAATTCAAAGCAATTAAAATGTTTTAATTGCCCTTGTCTCCATACTATATTTCAAATGTAGCATACAACCTACCACTTCATATTGCATGGACACTGTATGTCACCTTCAGGGAGAATCTTAGTAACTGTCATACTACTGCTCATCAGAGGTTAAAATCATGGGTCTATGCTAGAAATAGGATCCTTATCCCCTAATGACCAATCAATGATCTAGCTCCAAAATTCTATCCTAGGGATTCAGTTTTTAACCCACTTTATCTAACTAATTTCACCAAGTTCCCTCTAAATGGAAAGCCTAAGACAATAAAAGAGAGTGGACATACAGGGAGGGGAGCAAGAGGAAAAGGCAAACAAATACAAGAGCATCAAAGAAGACTAGTGCTCTGTCACAACAGGACATTCTGAGGAGCCTTTTAAAATGTATGTGCTTGCCTGGGGGCGGGGGTGTCCCCTTTGCCATTGTCCAGTGATGAGTCTGTGAACAGTAACTCCTCTATACTTGTGGCATTGGTGAAGTCTTATAAAGGGAAGTCAGTAGTCCACTATATGGGGTTAGGTCAAAGTACTATTTAAGTACAGCTGAATAAAGCTGGCTGAAGTCTGTTCACAGGTCGTCATGGCAATAAAGGCTGGGCTAATAAGTGAAACTAAGACAATGTACAGCAGTACCTGAGACATTTCTGAAATAGAAGCATATATTTTCACATATTGTTTTAACTTCCTATAAAATCAATGTTCTTCACTCATGCTTAATAAATGCTATTAGAAAATACTACATATGGAAATGTCTGTATTTTATTATGTTAAGCTGAGCTAATTCAGGTACATAATATTTGAATTGCCCAGAAACACATGATGATTTTTGTGAAGAAATTGGTTAGTGTAACTTTTAAGTTTTAAACAATTCCACACATTCTTTGTTGCTCTTTCAGAGGTTCTAACCATGGTTTTATGTTGTTTCTTTGGCAAATTTGAGACTTTCTGGTTTATTTTTTTCTTTCCTTTTTTCCCCCCTGTTTTCATTTGCATTTGAGTTAATAATTTTCTCATTAAGATTAATAGGAATTTTCATATAAAACTCAGAATCAGGTAGAACATTCAGAGATTCAACCCTAGTATGTCACCAAAGTAATTGTCTGAAGAAGTAGGGTTTTGTGCTTCTATTTTACCCTCTTCTTTCCAGGACAGACACTGCTAATAAAACCATGGTGTTTTCTGTTCCATTGACTCCAGTTATGGCCTTAGATTCTTTCTCAACATAATGCTTTGGGAAGACTTAGTTGGAACATAAAATGAAATATAATTGCTATTTTGGGAATCATTTTTTGTAGAAAACATTATCTTCCTTTTTCTTCCTTCTCTATGATTTCTAAGGATAGGAAATATTCTAATATGTAAGAGTTATAGCATTTAATTAAATAAAACATATTCTATTTTTTATTAACCATAATAAACTTATTTTATAATGCATTTATTTTGTAATTTATTCTATACTTCTCCAAACATTTCTAAAGTAGAAGGGTTGAGTCATTCTTAAATTAACCAACAATAATTCAGAAAACATTTTGTTTGTGAAATAATGTAAAATAACGGGTTAAGTATTAAAGTGAGTTATTTGGGCTGTTAAAATTTCAGTGAAGACGTAGCTGGAGCACCTGGGTGGCTCAGAAGATTAAACCTCTGCCTTCGGCTCAGATCATGATCTCAGGGTCGTGGGATCGAGTCCCACATCAGGCTCTCTGCTCAGCATAGAGCCTGCTTTCCCCTCTTTCTCTGTCTGCCTTTCTGCCTATTTGTGATCTCTCTCTCTGCTAAATAAATAAATAAAGTCTTTAAAAAAAATTCAGTGAAGTATAGCAATGCCTTTGACAAATCTTGCTGCAATGCTAAATGGCAGTTCCAGTTATCATTCATAAAGAAGTACATCTTTTTAGAAATGGAGATTTGCCTTCAAGTTGGAATTAATTTTGATATGAGCCCTATTCAGTTTTACTACAGATGTGATGAGAAATTTTTGAAGCCTATAATACACTCAGTAACGTTTTCAATGTGGACAGCCATACAAACTCGAAGTAAGAGGTTGTGTTTGAAGAAATAATAGAACTCTGTGGGATCCATACTATTAGACTCATGGGGCCATACAATCCCAAGTCAGGAATTTAGGAATCATTGTATCATGCACCCTTTTCTGAACTTTGGCACAGTTTCTTGAAACACAAACTTGGAACATATTTGGAAGGTTTTTTTTTTTTAACTGCTCTCAATTACATAAGTTCAAGATGGATAAGAGGCATGCCATAATTAATGCTCTTTTACTTACAGTAATGCCATTTTTCTTCCTTTTTTCCTAAATAAAATTATCAAGGAAATGGTAATATCAATGCGGAAGAGTACTACTCTGGAAAATTTTCTGTACAGATCATAAATTTTACTTCATATCCATTGCCTGCCCACAGTATTTAGGTACTATCTCTAAGGCATTCAGGGAGAACAGATATCCACAATTTTATCTTCAATGATCAGTTCAAAATAAAGCATTACATTTCATAAAGCCCCAGCAGGCACAATTTGGCTCTTAAAAATGAATGAAGCAACCAATCAATCTGTGTTTTAAAACAAAACTGCCATACCAATCATTTAGCTTTAGAAATAATAGGGGATGGGAAGGAAAACCGAATGGGAAGAAATCAGAGAGGGAGACAAATCATGAGAAATTCTGGACTCTGGGAAACAAACTGAGGGTTATGGAAGGGGGGTGTCTGGTGGGAGGGATGGAGTAACTGGGTGATGGGTATTAAGGAGGGCACGTGTGGTGATGAGCACTGAGTGTTAGACACAACTAATGAATCGGACACATCAAAAACTAATGATGTACTATATGTTAGCTAACTGAACATAACAACCAAAAAGAAATAATCTAAAAGTGTTAAATTTGCTTCCATTCATTTCTAGGGATTATGTCATCCATATGTAATTCTAATGCTCTTTACCTCTTAGAACAGTGGCAATATATAAAAAAGCATTTGGTGATATAAACGCTTTGACACACATTTCCTAAAAAGCCTTGTTTTTTAGTAAAGAGTTAATAAGATATAATCAAAACAAAATAATAGAGAAATATGACGATTTAAATTATATTTAAACTTCACAGATAATGTTTTCATTAAGATACATAGTACCATAACTTATTAGGGATAATTTTTGTAAACTTAAATACTCTTCCAAGTTAACATAATGGCTAGTTTTTGATATTTCTTAATTTGTTTCCTTTCCTTTTAATCAGAAAAATTAAATTTTGTAACTTACAAATTCTGTAATTTTGTAACTTGTTCACAAACACTTAAACGTAATTTAAAAACCTTACCATTGGGCCACTGGATTAGTTCAGAGAACACAACTTTCTTAAATATCAACCCCTGGAATTCCTTAGATCAGTGAATTTCAGGGCTTATTTTACTTAGACTGACCTTGGTCTGTACCTCCCATGTACTCAAGATGAGTGTGGTCACCCTTTTTTGTTTCACTGCTATGAAATCTAATTGTTTTATGTGCTCCCATTTCCTCATGAGAATTTGGGGAAAACTGGGGTAAGAATTAACTGTTGAACTATCTGGGTAGGGAGTTGGCTTTCCCTAGTGCTTGAGATGATAAAAGGATACTAAGCCTACTTAAATAATCATCACAGTCCTTATGAAGGAGTCAAGGAGTCTTTCCAAGAACTGCTTCTTCAGACACAGAAAAAGTGAAAAAAACCCTCAAAGACAAAATGGCACACTTGAGGTACATAAACTATTTGAGATTATTTGAACTATAGATATGTGGGCTAGCAGAGAAGCAAGCCGGTCTAGTGCCTTACTACCAGAGTGGGTATGGAGGGGAGTTATAGTACCTTACTGGAAATTCCTTGAGGTACTTTTAAAGTGCTAAAAGACATTAGCAGTGCCATGAAAAAACTATTTACAAAGAAAGTCAACAAGATTCCAGGTGATCTAGAAAGTACAAACTTAGAATGTTCCCTAGAAATCCATTTGAGTTTCAAAAACTCCAGTAAATATCTTAGTAGAGAGTAGTACAAATAACATGCTAGGAACAAAATTGTCAAATTGGGGAAAATTTATGCCCTTTAGGCTAGTGTTCATAAAAGTATTAAGGAAAGGTTAAAAAAATAGCTTAAATTTTTTAATGGAATTTGATTCTTACTCTAAAATGTTAGTGAAACCTAATTGCGATCAATAATGTGAGGGAAATGTTACATTGACAGAGAAGTTTATGGTTTGGACTAAGAACATGCAAAATAGCCTGTATCAATTTTAGATTGAAGTATAAATTTATCATACAATCCTTACTGATGTCACCCAATAAATATAAAAAGGCAGACTAATCCCTTTCTCTTTTTTTTTCTATTTTCTTCTATTTTAATTTTTGAAAAAACATAAAAGGTAGAGCCAAAAATACAGAAGTCATTAAGTCGTACAACTCCTCATTTTACTGGTGAGAAAACTGGGCTCACTCATTTCCTTGCTCTATATTGTACAGTCTAAAGATCTCAAATTTCTATATAATTGCCTGAATTGTGTTCATTTGGCTTTTTTATTGTTGTTATTATTGTTTACACTCATTTTTAAGTTTTAAAAAGTATTAATGGTTTTATTTATAAAATAATTTTTATATAATATTCTGAAGAGTTTTTAAATTTAGGTCCTTGAACTTAATCCACTTCTCATTAATATCTATAATTGATTAATAAATTTTTAACTTCTCTTTAAAAATTTTAAGAAATTCTGGGATTGCTATCTCAAATATGACAATTTACACATGGTAAGTTAAATGACACTATGAAGACAGATCTATTTTAAGATAATCTGAAGGGAAGCAACAATAGTTTTGATCAAAACATTGTGCTCATGTAAGAACTACTGCCTTTAACTTCCTTATTTATTTTTTAGAAAAAAATCAATTGAATTGTCATTATGATCTCAAAGAAATAGTATAACTTAAACATGTGTCAAAGATTTCCCTCAAAATATAAAACAATATATCATGTACTCTCTTCTCACTTATCAAATCAGGCTCAGCTACTGTTCCTCACTGATTAAGAGTTCATGTAATTTAATGAAGAGGCATTTTAAAGTGTGCCAAAGTATTAATTATTTCCGATATAAGTCCAATTATCTAAGTAACTAAGAACATTATAAAAGTCATCTTGCCTATTTTGATCTATGGAAATCACATGTATAAAAAAGAATCTAATTATATTAACTGTAATTGATTTGGAAAGACGAAGTATTCCATTCTAATCTTGTCCCAGATAGAGCTGGAGGCCGAGTCTCCTAGTTATTTAATGATGGGGCTGGTGCCACAAGATGGACAAGCTCACTACTCTTTCCATTACATATCTCTGTGTTGTATTTCACAACTGGAGGCCTCTGTCAAAAGGAAGGTTGCCTGGAAAAATATTATGAGAACATTTTATGACACAGTTGAAATTCACTAAATGTCTCTGCCATTCATAAAGAAGTTGTCAATATGACAAAGATTTCTATTTTTGTGAACATTTGCTAGGCTAGTGGTTTGAATTTAATTTCAATAATTTTTTAATTTAAATTTTAAAATGTAGAGGGTACAAAAGATATAATTACACCACTTACTTAAACTGTTTCAAGATTATTCCATTACCAAATATTCTAAGAATATTTGGTTCCTAAAGGTTTAAATTACCCTTTGAGTTTTAAATTATGTTATAAGAATATTCCCAGAGGATCCTGTTACTAATATTTACTATTGGTCATAGAATGTTTTTGGAATGAGTACATTTATATCAAAATAAAAGGGGTTGAAATTAGTATATGGAATTAGTATGTGGGTCTCTTCTTTTTTGCTTTATTTCTATTTGGCTGAAACTTGGAGCAAAGTCAAATAAAACCTTCTACATGAAAGAAAATCAGCTTGACAAGAATACTGATGTTCACCCAGTGTGCCAGTTTTTCAAATATACGCTGAGAATGCATAATTCAAAGGTGTCCATAGGTAATATTAGAAGTACAAAAGTGAACAGAACATGATCACTAGAAGCATATTATTAGAAGTCAGATAGGGAAAATAGATATATGGAGAGAGATCTATAATTAAAGACAAATTTGTTGGAAGTATTAGGTATTAGGTATAAAATAGAAACTAAATGTTAAGAGGGAACACAGGTACAGAAAAAAGTGTGCAAAAGGTTACTACAGGTATATTTGATGGAGAGGAAAGACTGCAGTTTTATCTGGACAAACTCAGTGATAATCATACAGGTAAGTAACGAGTCTTGGCACAACATGTTGTTCCTTACTTGAATTACTTACTTTGACAGCCTTATTCTTTTCAAGACTTCTTACAATCGAGAAAAGGTTTAATGATTCACATTAAGTGTGAAAATATTTGCACTAAAATTTGTGTCAAATACTTGGTATATAATACTGATACTTGTATTTTGTTTCACATCTAACTTATTAGATCTATACAACTAGTAAGCAAGAGTAAGAAATCTGATTCCTATTAAAAGATTAAACATTGGGGCACCTGGGTGGCTCAGTTGTTTAAGCAACTGCCTTTGGCTCAGGTCATGATCCCAGAGACATGGGATCGAGCCCCACAGCGGGCTGCCCGCTCGGCGGGAAGCCTGCTTCTCCCTCTCTCACTCCCCCTGCTTGTGTTCCCTCTCTGGCTGTGTTTCTCTCTGTCAAATAAATAAAATCTTAAAAAAAAAAAAAGATTAAACATTGATTACAAACCTAATTAAATGTATCTTAATAATTCAAATAAAAATTATACATTTATATGACTAACTCATTTAAACACATACATAAAAAGCAAAACAGTAAATATGTATTAAGAAACTTACACTCGAGGGGCGCCTGGGTGGCTCAGTTGGTTAAGCTACTGCCTTCGGCTCAGATCATGATCCCGGAGACCCGCGATCGAGCCCCACATCGAGCCCCACATCGGGGTCCCTGCTCGGTAGGAAGCCTCCTTCTCCCTCTCTCACTCCTGCTGCTTGTGTTCCCTCTCTGGCTGTGCTTCTCTCTGTCAAATAAATAAAATCTTTAAAAAAAAAAAAAAAAGAAACTTACACTCGAAATTGAATTTAAATTAAAAAAGAAAATATATTCAAATTTGTTTTGTTTCAAATTTTTATTTAAATTCTAGTTAGTTAACATATAGTATAATATTGGTTTCAGGAGTAGAATTTAGTGATCCACCACTTATATTTATCAGCCAGTGCTCATAACAAGTGCCCTCCTTAATTTCCAACACCGATTTAGCCCATCCCTGACCCACATCCTTAAATCAACCCTGTCTGTTCTCTACAGTTATACTAGCATTTTCAATACTATCATTACAATTGGCCTATTATCGGGGACTTGTTTTATCCAATAACTATAGCAATTCTTATTTTGGCCAACCAGTACTCTTATCAGACTGAAAGTAAAACAGAATATTATCACAGCATAAGCTTAAACTTTTGGATTTTTGAGCAATCACTTTTTGGTGAAGGCATTTTAATCACATTTTATGAAATGTATCAAACCTGAGGTGTTGATCATCAGGCTAATCCCATTTATATTGTTATATCTATGGATTTTTTAGTTCTCAATTTTCATATAGTAGCTGAGTGAGTAAAGAGAAGAATTTCAGAGGTCAAGAGGACAGAACTTCCTGTTTTTAGACATTCATCTTAGCTGCTGGGTACAGAAGCAAAGCAAATGAGAATTACTTCACTTAGAAAAAAGCAAGAGTAGCAGTGAAATGAAAGTAATAGTAGGCTGAAACCACAGAAGCACTACACAAACCGAACTGGAGGAAGATTTTTCACATTCTTAGGACAAAAGAGAAAGATATAAGGATAAGAAAGACTAAGGATAACTTGCAAGGAAAGATAGCTACAACAAAAGTTTACTGTAATTATGACCATTCATATCCCCTTTTGACATTCTTTGAGAATTCTCTATAAAGATTTAACTTGCTTTTCAAATATATTTGCTTTCTGAGTGATACTCCTTAATGTGACTTAGGCTTAGTCAAGCTACACAGAACTTTCAAACATTTGGTACTTGGAGGTAACAGGCATGAGACTGAAATACTTCAGCCCTAAATAAATATTTTGGAAGACAATTTTAAATGAGTACAAAGATGTTCTCTTTTCACTCTCATGGTACACATAAATTCCTTTACATTTAACTACCAAGTCATTTTCTAAGGATCCATTGTTTATATTAAGACTAGGTGGTCAATATTTAGAAATTGACACTAATGAAGTAAACAGATTATAATAAATATTTCTTTTTTTTTTTTTTTTTTAAAGATTTTATTTATTTATTTGACAGAGAGAAACACAGCGAGAGAGGGAACACAAGCAGGGGGAGTGAGAGAGGGAGAAGCAGGCTTCCCGCCGAGCAGGGAGCCCGATGTGGGGCTCGATCCCGGGTCTCCGAGATCATGACCTGAGCCGAAGGCAGTCGCCCAACCAACTGAGCCACCCAGGCGCCCCTATAATAAATATTTCAATAATAAATTTATTTCAAGTTTCACTACAGATTTTACTGTGACAATGTCAACTAGCAATAAAAAGCCTAAGATTAAATCAGCATTAAGCCAGCAGACCAAAGAATATTTCCAAAAGAAATATGTCAGTTATAAGAAGTGGGAAAGTTGGGGCGCCGGGTGGCTCAGTTGGTTGGGCAACTGCCTTCGGCTCAGGTCATGATCCCGGAGACCCGGGATCGAGTCCCACATCGGGCTCCCTGTTCGGTGGGAAGCCTGCTTCTCCCTCTCTCACTCCCCCTGCTTGTGTTCCCTCTCTGGCTGTGTTTCTCTCTGTCAAATAAATAAAAAAAAATTAAAAAAAATTTTTTTTAAGAACTGGGAAAGTAAAAAGTCAGAATAACTTCAAGCTTACAGTTTACCTAAGAGATTATTATTTTTTTAAAAAAATCTATTACATTTGTTTCTTTTTTTTAAAGATTTTATTTATTTATAAAATAATATAGATTTATATAAAAATATAAATTTATAAAATAAATAGATCTAAAATAAATAAACCCCCAACACAGGGCTTGAATTCATAAACCTCAGATCAAGACCTGAGCTGAGACAGAGTCGATGCCTAACCAGTTGCCTCAAGGAATTTAATATATTTAAGGAGACACAATTCAATCCACAACACCTGTTGTCTTTCTTATTTTTCATCGAAGTATAGTTGACATATAGCAATGTATTAGTTTCAGGTATATGACATAGTGATTTGACATTTATATACATTATGAAATGATCACCATGGTAAGTCTAGTGACCACTTGTCTCCATATATAATTATTACAGCTGTATTGACTATATTCTTTATGCTGTCCTTTAGATCTTCATTATATATTTATTTTATAACTGGAAGTTTGTGTACCTCTTTATCCTCTTCACCTATTTTATCCCTCCCCCCACTCTCTTCATCTCTAGCAATTTTCTAAATTTTTCCATAATTTTTTAAGTTTTTCATTTAATGTATATATGATTTTGAAATAAAACAACCATATTGTCTGAAAAAAAATGTTTTACCTCCACCTTGTATTTTCTTTTCTTAACTCATTAAATTGCTTAGCATTGTAAAAACCTTTATTTTAATGGCGATATCCACTGTTTTTAATCTAACTTTTTAATAATCCTTCTTAATATCAGGGCACCCGGGTGGCTCAATTAAGCTTTTGATGCTTGGTTTCTGCTCAAGCTATGATCTCATGGATCCTGCTCTGTGCTCAGTAGGGAGTCTGCTTCAAGACTCTCTCCCTCTGCCAATCCTCTGACTCACACTTACATGAGCTTGCTCTCTCTAAAATCAATATATCTTTAAAGAAAACAATACTTCCAAATGTTAAAAAACTACAAAGTTAGAGGTACATTTGCAAAAAACAAGAAAAAATAGTAGTTTGTTAAATGCATACACATATTTATTTCTATCTAGGCTCACAACAATTGGATAGAGTGAATTTAGGCAAAAGTAAAGATAGTCAATAGCACTACTTAAAATAGTGACATTACAGCTAATTTCACTTCTTTTATTTTCAAAATTAATATTTCTGAAAGAGAACAGGAAGTGGTAATGCTGCTACCAACTCTTCATCTGTAAAATACAAATATGAAATACCCAGCCCACTGCCTCATACAGGGTGTTCAACATTTAGATTCTATTCCTTTTCCAAGTATTGTCTTACTTTCTATTTAATCTAAGCAGACATTCTCTTTTCATGACTGTGGATTTGTCTTGCATTTGAGTAGCTAAAGATTTTTTAAAGGACTTTAAAAATTAAGTTTCCCTGATCATTACTCTGTGACCTCAAATCACTTAATGTCCTAGAATCCTGGTTTCCTCATTTTAAAATGAAGACAATAAAAGTTACCTCACAGGGTAATTTCTATGATCAAATGAGGTAAAATATATGATGCTTTTATGAAAAGCACTATGTCAGTATACTAACTGGTAAATTAAATGCAGTTTAAAAATTACTTTAACTCTTTTAATATTAAGAGATAATAATTCCCTTTTTTTTAGCACAGTATCAGATTTTCCATGTCTTTTTGTTCAGCAAATCAGTATGTCATTTTTATTTCAACTTAGACCATTTGAATGATTAATTTGCATATGCTAATGAGTTTTAAAAAAGAAGAGATTTGTACCTACTCAAATTAATTTACTACTCAAAATTAATTTTTTTTCTTGCTAATTTTTTTCCTTACTGTTATGGTGCCATTACTTTTATATTATCCCCATTTTCCACACAAGAGAATTGATGAAATAAATCCCTCTTGGGCAGAATATGATAATGATGCAAACATGCTGTTCATCAAGTTGAATTCCTCAAGAGCCACTGGAAAAATTGATGATTGCATGGCAAAGTTTGTGACACCCTGGAGTATACATATTAAAAATAAGAGACATTTGGAACTTTACATAAGAGATATTGGACTCACATCACTTGGGAAACTGATACTCATCATTAATTAACTGGGTGGAATCTGAAAGGCTGTTAAGTAACAGATTCAGGGGGGAAAAAGAGAGGCAGGGGGAGCAGCCTAAGAGGAATCAAGACGTAGGTATACATGAAAAAGGAAGTGTTAGAACATGTTGGGTAGCTACCAAAAAGTGTTAGACCACATCAGCATGTTTTGTTTTGTTTTGTTTTGTTTTTTAACCACCAAATATGTTAGCATTAATGATTTAAAGGAAATACTGCTTATAGACAGCTCAGCATGTAACTATCCAAGGTATAGTCTCTCCCCTCTCTCCTCTCCTCTTTCCCTCTTTCTCTGTAATAATATGTATGCACATATTTTTGCTATTTACACCCAGAAACACTATTCCCAGTTGGAATACTCATTACCAACAATGCTCTCTGTATGTAATATATAGTATGTTTCATTAAGTACAAATTGTCTGGGGGCTCCAATGGTTAAGCATCTGCCTTTGGCTCAGGTCATCATCTCTGGGTTTTGGGATTGAGCCCCATGTCAAGCTTCTTGCTCAGAGGGGAGTCTGCTCAGAGGGGAGTCTGGTTCTCCCTCTCCCTTTGCCTGTCCTCTACTCGTGCCCTCTCTCTCAAGTGAATACATAAAATCTTTTTTAAAAAAGAATAAAATCTCTGGGATACTAAAATATTAGTGTAAGAAAAGTGAGATGTGACTAGGAAAAATATAAATGTAAACTGGAATACATTTTCCCACTATCAATCAAAAGCCAAGCTATTCTTTTTATACAAATAATTTATTAGAGCATCTTTTAGGGTTCTCAAGAGAAACAAGTAATAGGATGGATATCTGTGTATCTGTATAGGATGGATATCCATATATAGGTTGAGATATCTAAATATATAGATTGGGACTTGTCAGCCTCCATAACAGTGTGAAAGGAATTTATTATAAGGACTTGGCTCACACCATTATGGAGGCTAAGTCCCAAGATCTGCAGTAGGCAAACTGGGAACCAGGAGACCTGATGGTGTAGTTCTAGTCCAAAATCCAGCAGGCTTGAAACCCAAGAAGAGCTGACGTTCTTGTTCAAGTCCAAAGGCAAGCGAAGCTCAAATTCAAGTCCCTCAGGAGAAGTTTCCTCTTACTTGGACAGCTGGGGTACCTCTTTCTTCCGATTTAGGCCTTCAGCAGATTTGATGAGACCCACTGACATTATGAAGGGCAATCTGCTTTATTCAGAATCAATTTTCAATGTCTACCTATTATCTAACCATTGGTGTATCTTTTAATGACTTTTTAAAAGTGTATGTAGATCCCACCCTCAAAATCTCTTTCAAAGCAGAAAATGAAGGAATAAAAGATAAGTTTTAGAAGTCTTTTAAGAATTTGGGTTTATATGTGTTTGTGTATAATTAATAATGTAATGGACCTAAAGCCATTATACAGCAAAACTTCAGCAAAGCCTGCCTGGTTGGAGAATAAATACATTTACATTTGTAGGTCAGATGGATGGCATTTGAAAATGAAAAGTAATAGCAATAAGTAATGAGTAATGTGGATAACTTTCTGGGCAACAGGCAGGTAAAAGTATTATTTTTCTATCTCAAAGCCAGAAAGGTCTGTAAAGGTCCTTTTCCCCAAACCACAGCAATAGTCAGACATTTTGTAGTAAACATTTCACAGACAACGTGCCTTGGTTTTGGCAAAGAGTAAAACCAAATCATATGTTTTATAATTCTGTCACTGTGCAGAGTACACAGTATTTCCTATGCACATGGATAAGCACATATCAGTTAAATCTTTGTATTTGAGTTAGAAACTCTCTGACCTATTAATGCTGATATGTGAATTACTGAAAATAAGGATCCTGCAAATTCTGTGGTTTATGATATCAAGATCAATGCAAAGTGACAAGGACACATGCATAAGCATGTATATAGCAAAGAGGAATAGCAAAACTACAAGGAGAAAAGAAAATGAAAATTAGTGCAAGGACAGAAGCATTATGAAAGCCAGTTTGCATTATACCACATTTACAGTGGCTTTTAGTAATTTCTTTTTTCTTCTTCTTTCTTTTTTTATGAGTATATATAGATCATTCTTTGGAAGGAGTTTAAAACTTCCTCCACCTTTCAATATTTTTTACAAAAAAATTTCAGTTAGAAATCCCACCTTAAGGAGGCACCTGACTGCCTCAGTTGGTTCAGTGTCTGCCTTAGGCACAGGACATGATGCCAGGGACCTTCTCCGCGGGGAGCCTGCTTCTCCATCTCCCTCTGCTTCTTCCCTCTTCTCGCACTCGCTTTCAAATAAATAAATAAATAAATACATACATACATACATACATACATACATATTTTTAAAAAGCCACCTTAAGTTTTGTTACTATATGTTGGCTAACTGAACATAAATAAATAAATATATAAATAAATTTTTTTTTAAAAAGGGGGACATAATTTTTTTGAGTTGCAAAAGTCAGTAACTATATGAAGATATAGCTTACTAGATAATCACCATGTTGGTTCTCAGCATTTTCCGTGTAGTCGGCAGTCTTCCTTAGAGGGCTAAACACATTCAGGGACTGTTTCTATTCAGTTGAGTTAGTCCTTAACTCCATTTAAGGCAAAATAAAACATACCTAAAATTTCTAGCCCCTCTTAACTCAGTTACCCTGAGGCTTAAGTTAAATATATTAATGTTGCTTTTTCTTAATCCTCAGATCATTCTTTTCGTATGAGTCCTTGTCAAGACGAGAGCCGTCATTTAACGCTTCATTGTGCAGTGGGATTCCTTATTTATTGCATGCACTTTCTTATTGATGATATACTACAGTGTTTCAAATAATGCAATTTATGGACTCCAAGAAATTCACAGGTGTTTTCTCCAGAGTCTACATATCTTGAATGTTAAGAAAACACAGGTTATAATACATATGCCAAAGATTTGAAATATGATCATACCTCTATTTGACAATCTATTACATAACCTCATTGTGTCAATTTTAATCAAATCTTAAATTGAAAAAGTATGCTACACAAGAATGTTTTCAATAATGAAAATAACAGGTTAGGGGTGCCTGGGTGGCTCAGTTGGTTAAGCGACTGCCTTCGGCTCAGGTCATGATCCCGGACAGCCGGGATCCAGTCCCATGTCGGGCTCCCTGCTGGGCAGGAAGCCTGCTTCTCCCTCTCTCACCCCCCTTGCTTGTGTTCCCTTTCTGGCTGTGTTTCTCTCTGTCAAATAAATAAAATCTTAAAAAAAAAAAAAGAAAATAACGGGTTATTTTTTAAAAAGAAAATAGAGATCATTCAAAGTATTGTTTTCTTTTGTAGCCCTGTCTTGATGTAGTTTTGAAATGCCATGATAGTTTCATAAGGAAGGTATGAGATGAGATGAATAGTCAATGAAAAGGAGAGTTCACAGGATCTGTTAAATCGTGTTAGAATATTTGGTACTGTTCCATGGAATTACAAACAGATGAAAAAAGCAGGCGAAACTTGGAATGTAAGCTAAATGCAGTATTTTTTAATATATGAGTTCTAGAACGATACTCAATTATTTGATTTGTCATTCATTTTGCCAGGTGTGCAACTGCTCGTGACCAAACAAGTATTTTTTCTGTTTGGCAAAAAAGTAAGTTATTAACTGTAACTATGATGATTCACAAAAGTTTCACTTGCTCATTTTTATAAAGCAGACAGATGGTATTGGACAATAATTTTATGGAGAAGTACTAGAGCCACACACTTTGGCTCCAGTGTGCACAAAAAACTGTGAAGGGACCCTACTCTGACATCCCTTGTAAAGTAGAATTCACAGTAACACATGAGCATGTCAGGTACCATCTGAAGGCGCTTAGAGACTGAAATACTAAAAGGCCATGAAAAAGGGTGCATTTACATTTCAGTGTATAGCAAGAGAAATTCAAATTAAACCAAGACAAAAATTTCTCAGTTGAATGTTTCTTTTTTTTTTTTTTTTTTTACACTTTGAAATACTATTTTATTTTTTAAACATTAAATTAGCAAAACAATAGGATGGTTAGAAAAATAATATTTGCAAAGTCTGTATAGTATTTATATTGTAATCTTAGCTACACACACACAAAAAAGTGTGTGTGTATATATATATATATATATATGACTGGGAACATGTATGTGAACCTTCGGGTGGGGAGCCACCAAAACAAGGGTAGTTATTTTCTGTTTGGGGCAATCATGTCATTTCCCTCCTTATAATTTTTTATAGTTTCCAGGTTTTCTCTAGTGACTACAAATTACTATTTTATTTTTTTTTTTTGTAATTTTTTTTTTTTATTGTTACTAAATTTTTTTTTCCAGTGTTTCAAGATTCATTCCCCATTCCCCACACCCAGTGCTCCCCGCTT